>CP119670.1:627500-805000 GCA_030078075.1 Crithidia sp. LVH-60A
TCCGCGGATACTCGCTGCCCGGATTGCGACGCCGCCCACTGCGCAAAGCAAACCTGTTTGTTCCTTAAAAGCTCTCTCGAGTTATTAGTATTCTTCTCTTTAGAATTCGTCTCACGCTATCTACTTCTGACATCTTCGCGGTGTGTGTCGAGGTTCTGGCGATCATTTTCAAAGGCTTTCCAAGGGCTTTACGCGTTGCTCGCAAGGAGGAAAACCAAAGTAGAAAAAAAAGGCAGAACGGAAAAGTACGTGAGGAATTAGCACGCGTCTTGATCCCACTTCTGACTAGGTGTCTTGCGCTTGCCATCAGAGCACAGTTCTTTTTCTTCGTCTCTCTTTCAGCTCTTTGTTTGTCTTTGTGCTGTTACTGAGCAAAGAAAAATAGAAAATAATAGAAGGAACAGAAAAAACCAATCAACAACAACAACAAACAAATTCATTTATAATTTTCCTTTTTTTCTGTTTTCCGTGATCATTTTCACTTCTGCGCCGCTAATTGTTTTCTCTTTTTCTCCTTTTCTCTTCAAACGCGCACTTTTCTTAAAAAAATTTCTTTTCCTTTTGCGTGTGCTTTCATTCTAGAGTTGACTTCACGGTGCGCACCTCGTCACTGCCTCTTTCCTGTTGCCGTCGTCGCGTTCTGTCAAGTCCTCTTTCATCTCTTACTCTCTCTCTCTTTCGCCCCACCTCTTCCAAAATTTCTTTTTGCGTTTGTTCTCTCTTCTCTCTCTCTCTCTCTGTGTGTGTGCTTTTTTTTTTTGTTGTGCACTTTTGTGGACTGCATACTTCTTTTCATTAGTTTGTTCTACTTCTTTGCTTCTTTTTTTTCATTATATTTAGCTCTGTTGTTTTTCATTTTTACTTTTTCTTTTCGTCTACTCCCCACTTTTAATATCCACCTCTTTCTCTTCGCTCAATTTTCTTTTAAAAAAGTATCTTTTCTGTCTTTTCCTCTCTTTTTTTGGTATTCGTACCTGCTCGGTTGTCCTCGGAGATTCTCCTCGCCTTTGACGATATCTTTTTCTTTCCTTTCTTTATTTCCTTTTCTCTTTTTTTTATTCTTTACCGTGCTCGAGAGAAAGCGGAAAAGCGGAGAATACGACCTGTCATCTTCACGTGCACCTCTGGCCGCAACTAACGAAAAGGATCTGCTGCGTCTCGTAGACAATCAACAAAGGACACAACCACCCGCAAAAAAAACACACGCACGCTGTCCACATCACGCATTTCTCTTTTCTTTTTGTTGTTTTCTTCCGTCTTCGCTTCTTCTCTGCTTTCTCTTCTTGTTCATCCTTCGCCGTATTTTTTTCTCTTCGTTTTTCCCTTTTCCCGTTTGCGAAGAACGTTCCTGTGCGTTGATCTCGCAGCCGTTGAACGCAATACACACAACGAATAAAGGCAGAAAAAAAACAATAAAAGTACTCTATACACCCTTGCCACGAGAGTCGATTTAGGTACCGACGGCTTTCCAGTGAAAAAAAAGCAGAAAAAAACATCAACGACCCTCAGCCCACTCTCTTACACTCGCACCGATACACGCATTCGACGATGCAGTCACAGCAGAGCCGTCACAGCGACGAGAAAGTGCGGACGGGGACGCGCCGCGCACTCGTGGTGCCGCAGGCGCTGCAGCTGACGTGCATCATGGAGGCCGCCACCGCCACCACCGCGGAGGGGAACTTGTCAGCCACCCCGCAGTCTCTCAACTGCCCGTCCAACGCCTTTCAGGACACGGCACACCGGTCGCGTCGCATCGACGGCTCCAGCAGCTCCGCTACATCCGATGTGGCCCCCACGCCGACCTCGGAGAGTGACCGCTACAGCACCCGCAGTCCTGCTGCTCGGCGTACGGTCCGCCCTCCCCAAGCCTCCGCCACCGCGACTCCATCTTCCACGCACCTACGCAGCGTGCGGCAGCGGGACATGGACGAGCAGAACCGGCTGAACAGCAATCTCTTCATTCGCAACCTCGCTGCCGATGTCGAGCAGGCAGAGCTGGACGGCGTCTTCGCTGCGTGTGGCACCATCCTGTCTTCGGCTGTGATGCGCAACATCCACACGGGCGAGAGTCTTGGCACCGCTTTCGTGCGCATGAGCACCCACGAGGAGGCGTGCAATGCGATGGAGATGCTGAACGGCCGTGTGATCGGCACACGCGCCATTAGCGTGCAGTGGGCCAAGCGTCACGACGGCGCGCCGGTTGGCGAGGCTCGCAAGAAGATCATGAAGCTCTTCGTGCGCAACATCCCCCTGGACTGCACGGTGGAGACGCTGGAAGCGCTCTTCGCGCGCTACGGTGGTGTGCGGCAGGTGACGCTGCACAAGGACACGGCGCCGGTCGAGGACGCTGCGATGGAGCGGCTGATCGCGTTTGTGATCTACACGGAGGAGGGTGCGGCGGAGCGGGCGGCGACGGCGGTGCACAACACGAAGCCGTTTGCGAGCTGCAACGGTGTCCCGGTGATGATCAAGCTGGCAGAGGATCAGGCGCGCCACGACCGCAACCGTGGGCTGAACGGGCATCAGTTTGTCCACAGTAACCACCAGCAGCAGCAGCAGCAGCAACGCCGTCCACAGCAGCAGGTGGTCTATGAGTCCGCCACTGACGATGCCACTGCAAGCGCGGTCTTCCAGCAGCCGCTGCGTCTTCCTCCCTCGCCCACCAACAGCAACCACACCATGAGCGCTGCCGTGATGGCGGGTGCGCTGTGCAACATACGCGGCAGCCTCTACACGCGTCCAGTCGCGCTGCAGGCCACGGCGCCGGGCACCGCGAACGCCGCGTTTGTGTCGCTCTCGCTGCGCCGCCAGCCGTGCACACCGTCAAGCTGCAACGTTCCGCTGCACGTCTTCCCCGCCTTCACCACGACCTCACCCATCCCTGCCGGTGCTGGTGCTGGCGTCACCGCTGGTGTGGGATGCCATCCAGCGACGCAGGCCTACCACGCTCTTTGCTCACCGCTGACGTCGCCTCTCTCCTTTCAGCGCACGTCTCCGCTGAGCGGCCGCACACCGGACGGCGGCATCACAAGCGCTTTCATCGAGGGGCAGCAGCAGCGATCCGGGACCCGCACTCCTTACACGGCTCCGCAGCTGATCATGAATGGTGGTGCCGTCGTTGCGAGTGGTGGTCGCTCCCGGCTTCAGGATGTGCCCTCTAGCCGCTCTTCGCCGGACACAAACAGTATGGACGGCGTGGTGATCCCCAACCCCCGCTCCCTCACGCTGGGTGCCCAGAATCAGCGCTGCCAACAGCGGCACCAGCAGGCGTTGAAGCTGAGCTGCCCCCGCTCCGCCGTGGGCTCGGCGCGCTCTCCTTGTATCAGCAGTGAGGCGACATCGGCGCCGCTCTCCCCTGCAGCTGCGGAGGTGCGCTCGGTGGATGGGCTGCGCTCGCCATGCAAGTACCGCCACAACCCCTACAGCATGTCTTCGTCTGCGCTCGTGTGCTAGCGGGCAGACGAGTCGCTCGGTGTGTGCCGTATATGCGGGGTGGCAAGGGAGACAGAGAGGAGTACTCGCATATATATGTGTGTGTGTTTGTGGATGAGTGACACACAGCAAAGACAAAGAAAACCACATGAGAGGATAAGAGCAAACGTCGAAGTAACTTGCAGAGAGGCAGCCTAGGTGCGCGAGGCGCTGCGTGAGAGTATTTTTTTCTGTTTTAATTCTTTCTCTCTTTCGTCTCCGACTCTCTATCATTTTTTCTCCTGTCTTCTCACCTCACCTTATGTGGATGCTGCATTGCTTACCCCCGCTTATGTTTTTGTTTGTTTCAGAAATTCTCTTTACTGTTTTTGTCGTTCATGCGGTAGTGTCTGCATCACCGGCACCTGAACTCTTTCTTTTTCTAAATTTGTGCTCTCCTTTTCATTCTTTGAAAAGGTTTTTTTTTCTCTCTCTCTTGGTGTGCCTCAGCGCGCGTAGGATCTTTACGTGCCGCCCGTACACGAAGTTTTCCGCTATATATATGAATGAAATTAGTTTCAGCGTTTTATTTTTTCATCCTTCTTGCCTCCGCCGTTGTATCTTAACTTCGTATATATTTGTGCTTCCTACTCGAAAAAAAAAATATGAGATAAATATCTATTTAGGTCTCTCCTTATTTTGTGTCAACTTTATTTTTTTTTCTTTACTTTCGCACGGAGGTCACGCCTCAACCCCCTCAATTACTTTTTTTTCTCAGAACCGCCATTATTAGTACTATTACCCTTTCTTTCCAAAAAAAAAAACCTACTACGTCCGCGAAGCCGCCCCCTGTTCAATCTCGTTTCTTTTTTTTTTTCTCTTCCTCTCTCTCCTTACCTATATATATAGCCGTCCTCCTTTGTTTTTCTCAATTGCTTTACGTGAAAAAAATATATAAATCATTCTACTCCGAGGTGTACCTTACATCATCACCTTGTCGTGCCTCGCTTCTTTTTTTTTTGTGTGTGTGTTTTTGTTTTACTTTTGTTTTTATGGTGGTCAAGAGACGTATCTGCCTTTGTCGATGGTGCTTCTTACCCCTTTTCTCTCTAGCTTTTTGATTTGCTCTCTCCCTTAAAAAAAAAAACAAAGAGTAAAGGTTCGTGCCCGTGTGTGGAAGATGCACACGCACACACCCACACACGCAGCCGAACAAATAGTAGAGAAAATAAAACGTTTTCTTTTTAATTTTAAATCACAGTCGCGCTTCTTAATTTTTCTGTTTCTCTCTCTAAGTGGTGGTGATTTCCACGAGAACACCGGCCAGTCTTGGTTACCGCTTCAACCTCCTCTCTCTATCTTCTTCTTTTCTATTTAAGCTTTTCTTTTCTGTCGCTTTTTTTTTTCTACCTTTCTGTATCGCAGTTGGTGAGCAGCCCGCGATGTATGCGGTGACGGTAAAGTGCTTTCGCCGCCACTGTCCACCTCCCTTTTTTTCCGTGTTATTTGTGTTTTGTAATTGATGCGGCTTTTCTTCTTCTCTTCTTCCGTTTGCTGTACTCCTTTCAGTTCTTTTTTTTTCTTTCTGGTTGAGATAATTTTTTTTTCCCCCAAGAGAAGTCAACGTATATATGTCTACTATGTCATTTTTGTTAGATAGGGTTAGGATGCCCCCAAGTTGTGTGTACGCAGTTAATTCATCCCCCTTTCTTCTTCCGTTGTCTTCGTTACTTCTTTTCTTTTTTTTCTCTCTTTTTTTTTTTTGCGCAAAAAGCCCGCAATTCATTTTAGCTCACTTTTTCTTCATTTTTTTTTCCCCATCCTGACCTTTTTTCTTCTTTTTCTTTTGTCAACTGACGTTGTCTCCAAAAAAACAATTGCGTCTTTTACGTGGGTTCTATGAGTGTGTGAGTGTGTGTGTGTGCGAAGGGAGATGGAGTTACTCATACAACGACTCGCGACAGGTTCGGACTTCTGGCAACTTTTTTTTTTCCTGCCTCTTCTAGTCCTTTTTATAATTTCTCGTTCTCTTCCTTCTCTCTCTGAACCCAGCGCTTCTCTCAACGTCCTCCTTTCGCTCCGCTCCCTCCTCACCCCTCTCCCCGCTCTGGCCCCACAATTTCTCTTTTTTTTTAACAACACCAAAATTTTATTTCCTTTTTTTTCCCACATCTTTTTTTTTTGTCGTCCTCAGCAGTGCAATAGAGGCGCGTGTGTGCGCCAACCTTTCTTCTTTCCTTTTTCAATAAATAAATAAAATCGATCTTTTCTTAAATTTCTCTTCTGTTTTACCTTTTCGTCTTGTTGTTGTTGTAGCGCTGGTGTGTGTTGTTGGCACCCTCCGTGCCTGTAATGAGCTCTTGCTCGTTTCTTTTTTCTGTTTCTTTCCCTTTTCATCGCAATCTCTTTTAGAGTACTTTTCTCTTTTCCTGCTTCTTTCTCTCCTTTTCTCTTTCTGTATTTTTCTTTCTCACTTACTTGCCATTACTATATCTACACATACGTCCCTTTTTTGATTTCAAGTGCCTTTTAATTGTGTGCATCGTGTTGTGTCTTGAGGAAAAAAAAATTGCGCAGCTCTTCTCGCTTCTTCTTGCTTTTCGTTGGTGCGTCCGAGATTCATCGCTCTCTTCCTCTTATTCTTCTTTTCCCCGCTTCCTGCGTGGTGCGTCACACGTGCTTCTCCGCTCCTCTAAGCGAGGTCGCGCCGGCATGGTCTACGCGACTGCCTGCCTTTCTTTGCCACTTCTCGTTTTGTGTTTCGAGAGCAGAAGGAGGAAGGAGTGGTTGAGGATGAAAGAAGAAGAGCCGCGTCGTTGTATCCACGTAATCGTGAGCGATGCAGAAGCGGCGAAGAACCGACATGTTGAGCGGCACAGCGTGGTGTGTTCTTGTTGTGAGTGCGTGGAGGGATCCTTATTTCTCTCCCGCATCGATAGCACAGTGTCAAACTTCACCGCCTGCTTGCTTGTTGTGTCTGAGTTGTTCGTGTGGCTTTCACGGGGATATTAGCGATGGTGACCGGCAGCACTCCCGCGGAAGAAGACAACGGCCACAGAGCTGTAGGACGCGCAGAGCACGAGAGCAGAACTCGAGGTCGTCGAGTAGCGGAAAAAAAAAAGGTAACAAGAAAAAAGAAGCAAGACCTGCCCACACGTCCACACATACGCGCACATGCACACTGAGAAAGGTATTTCATTGTTATTTTTTCGTTTTCGTTTTTTTCAGCTTCTTTTGTTCATAACTCTTGTTTTTCTTTTCTTGGTGTTTTTGATTCTTCTAAAACGCCGCCCTTCGTAACGACTTTGAATCACTGGAGAAAATCCAGCGAACTTATTTTTCAACCTTTTTGCTTTTTCCTTTTTCTCTCGCTTCATTTTTTCTTTTAGTCTAGTTTTAGTTGTCTTTTCTGACGTGTGCGCTGCACCTTTCTCCTACATCTCTGTGATTCTCCCATTCTTTCTTATTCGAACGTGCACGTGATGTACGTACCCACAACGGAGATGAACTTCCCTTCTTCACTCCCTCTGGTCCTTGTTGTTGCTGTTGTGGCTAGTGTCGTTATTGCACGTCCACGATCCTTAGCTAAAAAAAAGAAAATCCGTGTTGAGCTGTCAACACTCGTCAGGATTTTGTTTCTTCAGGTTCTAAATTCATGTGTTTGTGTGTGCGGTTGAACTGCTTTTATTGTTTTTGGCGCCTTATCTATCTTTTTTTTTCTACTTTTCCTCTTGACTTGCTTGTTTGTATTTTTCTCCTATCTAAAAAAATGTTCCATGAGCGTCACGCTCTGTTCGTATTTCTTTCTTTCTTTTTCAGTTTTCTTCTTTTTGTATAGGGGAACAAGAAAAAAGTTGCTTCCGTTTTGTTTTTCTTTGTGTTGTTTTTCTGTACTTTACACGAGTGGAGCAAAAAAAAAAAGAAAAAGAAAGTGGGCTTGTTTTTTTCAATTCATTTTTTTCTGCTCTTGTTTTTTCTTTTCACATGAAGATTTGGTGGAGTAAAGAGGTAATGAGAGCCTGGTGCTCCTTCCCACACATCGCAACACTCTTGACCTCTCTCTCATTCTCTCTTTCTCAGCAATCACGAGTTGCCGCGCTGAGTGGAGGCAGAAGACGGCGCATCACATCCGAAACGAGCGAAACAAAGAAACGAAAAGGAAGACAAGGCTGCAACTACTCGTCGCTTGCGGCAAAAACAACAATTGAAAAGCCGTTTGCCATTCTCACACATCGGGGAATGCGAAAACCGTACAAGACTCTGGAAAGCGTCTTGTGCCACTGACGAGTAGTTGCGGAGCAACAACAGCACAAAAAAAAAAATGAGAGATACCCAGCACTTAACGAACTTGGAAATTACGACTGAGTAAGTAGAGCCACTGAAGAATTTGCTTTTTTTTGTTTAATAGTTTTTTTTTTTCGAAGTACTTAGTGGAGCCCCTCCGTTGGAAACACGCATCATTTCTTCTCTCCTTCTCTCTCTTCACTGTGGTTCTCTCTTTTTTTTTCTTTTGTAGTTGTGTTCTTGGTCTTTTCTTTTCCTCTCTTCTTTCGACTTCTGCCTTGATGTGATGCGCGTTGTCTCCGCGCACCGTTGGCGTCTGATGCCTCCACTCAATCATTTTTTCTCTCCCTTTCTCTCTCTCAGTTGTCACGTTTAAATGCCCTGAGCAGAGCTCCTTTTGTTTTCTGTTCTTTTCTTCTTCTCTTTTCTCTATGCCGCATATGGACTATGGAGCATACACGCTTTTCATGTGGTGTACCTGCACACCCCTTGGCGGAATGCCACGTCCTTGCATCTGCGGCTTTTTCTTCTTTTCGCTCCTTCGCACCCTTTTTTTTTTTCATTTTTTCCGTTTCGTTTCCGTTGCTGTTCACCCTTGTTTTTGATTTTGCAGGTGAAGGGTGCCGCCTTCCTGGTTTTAAACACCACTTTCTTCTCTTTCTTTGTTTCTTTTTCACGGAAGTAGGAGTTGTGGTTGTTTTAATCGTTGAAGTGAAAAAAAAAAATAGGATGATGGCAGCACTCTTTTATTCTCTCTCTTGTTCTTGTTCTTGCTCTTGTTCTTTTTTATTTTTAGTCTTGTTTTCGTTGTTCGCTGTTGTACCTCGATGGTGGAGTAGCACCCACCAAAATATTTTCTCTCTAAAAATACCAATCGCCAGCGTTCCTTCCTCCCGTCCTTGTTTTCTTCGCGACAGGTAGAGGAAGAATAGGAGGAAGCAGGGAGTAGGAAGTAAGAGGAAAAAAAACCAATGACGAGTTGCATCTTTCTTTCTTACTCTTTTTCTCCATCTCTTTGCCTTGAGTCGGCATTTTGTGTGTGTGTGATACCTTTTTAATGATTACTGTATCCTTTTGAAATATCGGTAACATTTCTCTTTTCTGTTGCTTTATTCACGTCCCACAGCTTTTTTTCCTTTTCTACCGCGTATTGTACTCGCGTTAGAGAGCACCTGACCTGCCCTGCATTTTTTTTTTGGTCCGAAAGTGTGCGAGAATCAGTGTGGCGCCACCACACGAACACACACATACACGCAGGGTGGAACAGGGGCATCCTCGCTCGCAGGAAGCGTTGATCGTTTCCAGGAGAAAAAAGAAAACCCAAAACTTGAAAGAGAGCAGCGCACAGGCTCAACAAGGAGCTGTGCTTATTCTTCTTCAGCTCTGAGGACTCGCTGCTTTTTTTATTTGGTTCGTCTTAAAAAAAAAACAATGTTTTTTATTTTGGTTTTTTATTATTTTTCTTTTTAATGCTTCTCCTCTATTTGGTTCTTCCGTCGTATTATTTCGCAGGCGAGACTCAAGAATTGCGGAAGAAAGACAGAAAACAGAGTTCTGAAAAAAAAAATGGTAAAGCGAGGTTGGAGATGTCATGCAGTGTGGAGGAACAAGCTACTACTGCGGTGCTGACGGTAAGCTCGCTGGTGAGAGCCCTCACACGGGCTCTGACCTACAATATAGTGCATCACATTCTTCAAAGAAGAGTAAGAAAAAGATGGATCTTTTGGATATCTTTTTGTTTTTTTCTTATCGACCGCATACAGCCATACGCAACCCAAAACAAGCTTAGTGCAGTTGACCGCACCATAACTGATTTAATAGCAAGAACAACAACAAGAAAGGAAAGAATGCAAGAGAAAACTGGGAATAGGGACTGAGAGTGAAGCTTTCTCTTTTTTCTCTCTCTCTCCTTCCAACTATCAAAGTGCTGATACCATTTCTTCTTCTCTTTCCTTTTTTTCTCTGTTCTTCGCGTCCCCGTTGCGCATGAAGCAGCCACCTCGTCTTCTGCATACGGCATCGCACCGCTTTTCTCCTTCCCTAACTTCGTCCTTAGCGGTATTCTTCTGTTTTGCTGGTATAAGCATTCTTTTTTTGTCTTCCATTTTTTTTCTCTTTCTTCTCTCTACTCTACTTTTGTTTTCGTTTTAACATCCGCTCCAACTGCAAGGGTCTCGAAGGAAAGCGAGAAGGCAAAACACCTTTTTTTTTGCGTTTTTCTGTTGACACTTCGTTTTCTGTTTTTTCTTCTACTACTATGAAGAGGTAAGGGGAAGCCAAGCAACGACACGATAACACACATCAATGCCTCTGCCGTTGTGTGTGTGTATGTGCGTGCGTTTGTCGCCTAGCAAAATGCGGACGGCGCGCTCCGCTTGTATCTTTTTTTGTTTTGATGCTTTAAGAAAAAAATGTTTTCTAGCACGTTATACTCATTTGAACGTAGAATAAAAAGGAACGTGCTCTTTTTTTGTTTGTTTTAGCCGACTCTCAGTGCACGTAATAATTTTTTTTTCTAATGAGGGAAAACGACTTATCCTGTTTCTGAGTTCATATCAATTGTAGGGGGATGCAAAAAAAAAAAAAGAGAGAGGAAGGACATCTATTAGCATAAGAAGCTCGACAGGTGTTGGGAAGAGAAGGTGTGTGGAACCTATTCTCACGAGCTTCGTCAGCTACGTGGTCATGTTGAAGTACAAGGAGGCATTTTATCATGCAGCGGTGTGGTGGCTTTTCCTTCGTCGACACGCATGCCCAATGACTGTAGCACAAAAGGAGTTTATCGGCTCCTTCTTTGGATTGTGACCGCAGCTGCTGTTGCTGCCTGTGAGGTCCACGCGCGCTTGTGTGCACACGCAATAGACAAAGCGCGCTTTTCTCGCTGTCCTGAACAAAAATGATAGATTTGCTGCCCTCTGCTTTGTTTGGCAGGCGGTTTTATGATTCTGCGTCCTTGCTTAAATGCTGTCTGCGGCTCTGCACACAACTCGCCCTCTCCATCTCTTGAAACTTTTCTTCTTCCCGAATTTTAAACCCGCAAAACACTTGCTTTGTGTGTACTTTCTTGTCATCACTCTCGCCGCGTTGCTGTCACACGGCTCCATCGTCACTCCTGCCGACATGCCCTTACTTATCGCCCACATTTGACCCACTTTGCAAGCAGTCCGAGCCGACTCTGAACCGCGCATCTCTCTCATCAGGAACCACCGCAGCGAAGCCCCACTCCTCCTGACTGACTTTTCCAAAAAAAAAAGAGAGAGGGATAAACGCCTCGACTTTCTCATCATCGTCATCGTTTTCTGTTTCGCATTGTTTGCTTCTTCTTTTCTTTTCCCTCTTTGATCCTCACCTCATTTGATTTGGCTTCTCTCCCCTCTCGTCCTCATTCCACAATTTTTTTTTACTATTTGTCGCGTTTATTCTCTCTCTTTTTTCTTCTATCTTCCCCCTTTTGGTTTGCTTCGCGCTCACCGCTTGGTGCGAGCTGCGAAGAAAAAAAAAAAAGAATAAAGGGGAAACATCTGAAAAAGAAAACGTTGTTTTTCTCGCGTTATTTCTTGTTTTCCCTCTGTTTTACTTTTTTTTTTTTGCTCTTCCGTCTTCTCCCTCCTTCCCTCCCTCTCTCTCTTTTTGTTGTGACTCTTCCTTTTCAGGAAGGATTCTGTTCTTTTGGCCCCTTTCTTTACGTGCCCTCCACGACGTAGCTTCTTCTCCCTTTGCCCGACTATTTTCCCTTCTCAGAGGAACTATTCCCGCTATTTTTCTCTCTCCTCTTTTCTTTTCGATCCCCTCACCCGATTAACTTGTTGTCGACGCGGTGAAGGCGCACGTAAGGGACTAGAGAAAAACAGGAAAGGAAAAAAAGCACACGCGGACGCACGCATTCACATACACTAACAGCTTTCACGCTTTTTGTTTGTGCTTGTGCATCTTTGAGTTTATCTGTTTCCTCTTTTGCTTTCTTCTCTCTTGTATCGTGCTCGGCTACCCGCTGTGCTCTCTCACATCCACACCACCAATCACTCACAAAAAAAAATATTCAGCGGTCATTCGATCAGGCCGATACAACCAACTTTATTGATTCCTGCATATTTGGGCGACGCACAAGGAAAGGGAGAAATCAGAAAGCGCGAAACCTTTATTCTTTCTACTTCGTATTTCTTCTTGTTTTCTTTTTCTTTCTTTCTGTTATTAAGCTCCGCACACAGCACACAAAGAATTACAACAACAACAAAAAGCAGTGGGAAGACTGGTTTCTGTCTCAACATCCTACTTTTCTTTCCTTTTTGTGGCTCCGCACAAGAAAAAAAAAGAAAACAGAAGTTTTGTAGCGAGGAGAAGAAGATTGGTAGCTACGTCGCGCCCGCTACTCCCCGTCGGACCTAAAAAAAAAAAGAAAACAAAATTCTGTGCTTTAGTGGTCTCTTTAATTTTTGGTTTTTCTTTGTTTCTTTTTTTTTTTCAGCTGCAGTTTGGGTGCGGGGTGACTTTGCACCAGTACCGATTCTAATCCTCTATCTCTTGAGTCGTTTTTTCTTTTCAACTTCTCTTCGGTCTTAATTTGTGTTTGCACCTTGCGCGCGCGTGTGTTTGTGTGTTTGTGTTTGGTGGTCAGGGAGAAGCAGAAAAAAGTTTCGTGATAGCGTAAACCGGCGAGAGAGCATAGCGCCGCAAAACAGCAACAGCAGTGAATAGTAGAAATTGCACCTGTTCCGTTGCCGAGTCTCGTTTTCACAGCCGTTCACGGTACAAGGGGAGAAAAAACAACAAAAACAGAACACCAGCTTAAAGTAAAGTCGTCTGTTCTCTTTTTTCTTCCTTGAAGCCACTCACTCACGCTCTCCCTCCATTACAAGCACAGCACTCACCCACACCTGCGCCACTTTTCATATCGACTGCATTTTTTTCCTTCTCTTTTGTTTTCCTCATCATCATTTTTCTCTTATCCCTATTATCATTTATTCAATAATTTGTGGTTGTCCGCTCTCTCTTTTTTCTCTGTGTCCATCGTTCATTTTCGTGTTTTTCTTTCTGCGGTGACTGTCAGTGCTGTATTGCGGGGATTTCGGAAGGCCAAAGAGAAAAAAGGTGTCCACGTTGCCAAAAGGCTTCCGTCCCCTCTCCAACATCACTGTGTATTCTTTTTCTCCCTTTTCTCCGTGTGGGGAGTTTCTCTCTTCCTCCTTGTGTCTACGATTGAGTTGCGGCGTGAGTCTTTGTGTTGTAGCGTCCATAGTCCAGTTTTCCCTCTCTATTCCCCTTTTTTCTTTCTTGCTCGCTCCGCCATCTTCCCTTCCTCTGTCTCTCTCTCTCTCTTTGAGAATTTTGTCGCTCCTACTCCATCAATTTGTCCACCAATTTTCCCCTTTTGACGTGCTACTCCGCTCCCATATCCGGTTTTTTTTTTTCGATCTGCTTGTGAATTTGTCCTTTTTTTTTCTCGTGTGAAGAAGGCAAAAGATAAGAAAGTGAGGGGAAACTGCTGCTATTTACGAGACATCGGTGTCGTCTTGCGTTCTCGTTCTCTTCTTGGATTTTGACTTGTGCACCCGCGTTTTCAAACGCCTTCTCCTTTCTTTCCCTCTCTTTTCTTCCCTTTTCCTCTTCTTTCGCGCACATTGTTTTTTTTCTTTCTTTCTGATATTTTCCCCCGAAGTCCCTCTTCTTCTTCCTATCTTCTGTCTTTCCGTGCCGCACGTTCGTCAGGGGATTCCGAGCGTTGTTTGGCTTTGTAGGGGAACTCGTTGTGGTCGCCCGTTGCGGCCCCTAATTTAATTTATTGTCGGCTTCTAAGAGGAGGAAAAAAAAAAGAAAGGCGGTGAAGAAGAGAGACCACTAGCGATCAGGAGCGGCTACATTTTATGTTTGTTGCTGTTGGTGGCCAAGTAAAGACCATCTCTTTTTTTTTTCTTCCGTCGTTGGTACGCTTTCTGACATTGGCACTGAAGTGACAAGAGGAGGTTCAACCAGGAACAAAAAAGGTTTTTTTTTTTGAGGTGCACGCTTATACCTGTCCCTTTTTCTCTCTTTAATAGGTCTCCTTTTTGTCTTTTTCTGTTCAGGATACGTGGTGCGCAGTAGTCGTGTGGCAAAGACGTACTCGTTGGTTCTTTTCCTTCTCTTCTTCTTCTTCTCGTCACGCTGTTCTTGCATTATCTTGTCTTTTCTTTAGTTGGTACATTACACGCCTTTTTTTCTTATTCCAGCACCGACCTTTACTCTCGAGTGTGTGCGTGCGTGTGTGTGACGCGTGTGTGACGACTTCGCCGTTTTTTTTTCTCTTTGTCACTCATAAAACGAGCGGTGTGATTTTTTGTCTTTGTTGTCTGAATCGCACTCACTCACTGCGGCGAGTTCTGCTTCGATCTTCTTTCTCTTCTTTATATTTTTCTCTCTTTTTTTTTTTCGGAGGCTCTGCGCAGCGTGCGTCGTGAAATTACATTTAGTGTCGCGTCTTCGACAAGCTTTTCGTGAGCATCTTTTTCTATCTACCCTCGACGGCGGAAGTTTTTGCCTTCTCCTTTGTTTCTTTTTTTACAACGAAAAGAGGGTTTGTGCCTCTGGTATCGGTTACGTTTTTGATTCTCTATTAATACATTAATATATAATATTCAAGTTTTATCGTTTTCCGTTGGTTTCAATTTGAAATAATATAAAGTAATTTTTTTTTTGGCGGTGATATACTTTTTCTCTTTTTTTCTTTTTTTCCTTCAGTGTGTAAAACACTGGACTTGCGCACTCTGCATATTGGGTATATTTTTTAATTTTTACTTTAGAGTTCATCAGTCTCTGTTATTGTTTTATTTTGTGTTGTGAATTCTGAAAGATATCTCTGAGTCGTTTGCAGCGTAGACCGACATCATTTTTTTTTAGAAATCTATTAGGAATTGGTTTGAGCTACTGCGGAGAAAACAATAAAAAAAAGGGAAAAAGTATTGGTATTGTGCATGTTGGGTGAAGCAACAAGCACCGATCTTTCACATCCCGCCTCGCACCTTTACGGCACAGCAGCAGCTCCCACACGCGCCACTACCGCCGCAGCCGCTGCTGCGACGTCCGCGTCGACGAAGGCACACACCGGCTTGCTGGGTGCGACTGCGGAGCAGGACAGCGGCAGCTGTGGAGTCACGCAAACCTCCTCCGAGACTGCGACGACGAGCACCGCAACAAGCACCGCCGTCACGCCCTCAGCACAGACGACGCGCAGCCACCACAGCAGTACTCGACCCGCTCACGTGCCCGAGTTTCGCGTGCGTGCAGGACCTGAGATGGACTACGGCACCGCCGCAGAGCGTGATCGACGTGGTGCTGCGGGTAGTGACGCTGGCTTTCAACGCTCGCATCAGCAGCAGCAGAACCACACGCGTGGGAGAGGTAGCGCCAACGGGCGTATCACACCCACACCCACCGCTGCGGCTGCTGTTGCCCCGCCTGCACCGCGCCACGCCGTGCCGCAGCCCCGCAGCAGCACCATGGAGCGGCATCACCGACCCGCCCCCAAGTCACTCGCAAAACTGGAGGAGCAGACGAGTCTTCGCGGCGGACCGGCTGGGCTGCCGCCGCAACCGCAGAGCGCGACATCATCGTGGCGGGATGTGGAAGCTGCGGAAGCGACGGCTGCTGCCTTGAATCGCATTGCGGCCGCAACGCAGGAGCAGATCTCAGCGAGGCAAGCAGCCACGGGCGGTCGACGAGACTCGGTGGACGGTGGCATGGAAAACAACAACAACGGTGACAACGCAGCAAACCTGCACGGTAGCACCGAGGCGAGGGGTGACAGTAGCGCTCACAGTAATGGAAGTGGTAGTGGTGCGGTGCGTCGTCGGCCCCACGCCTCGCCGAGCATCAGCAGCAGCACCAACACCGCTGTCCCAGCGGTCACGAACACGGCGACACCAGCAGCAACGGCAACGACGCCCCTCACCACCGCCGCCTCCGCGGCACCCCGCAGCGGCAGCGCCAGCCCGCACCAGCCCTTCACCCTTGCCAACGCGACCGCCCTCGGCGCCATCGCCGACAGCGCGACACGCCACCTGCAGCCGCCCACGAACCACAGCCGTGTGAACCTATTTGTGCGAGACCTGCCGCTTGATATGCGCGAGGACCAGCTGCGATCCATGTTCTCCCCGTACGGCGACATTGTGAACTCGGCGATTATGCGCAACATTCACACCGGCGTCAGTCTCGGCACCGCCTTTGTGCGCTTTTCCCAACACGCAGAGGCGATGCAGGCGATGGAAGCCTTCGCCGGCGGCCGCGCCATGTCGGGCTCGAAGCGCGTCACGGTGCAGTGGGCCCGCCGCGAACATGACAAGGCCCCGGCAGGGGAGGAGCGGCGGCGCATGCGGAAGCTTTTTATCCGCAACGTACCGCGGGACATTACGCAGGAGATGCTACAGCAGCTCTTTAGCCGTTTTGGCCCGGTGAAGACCGTCAGCACACACCGCGACACGGCAGCCGCGAATGCTGTCTCTCAGGGTGGCGGTGGTGGTGGTGCTGCAGGTGGAGGAATCTCACAGGAAGTTCTGGAACAGGCACTGGACCTGTCCATGAGCGCCGGGAGCCTCTCGCTCACCATGATGACGAACACGACCGCCACCAACGCCAACGATGACCGTCGGATTGCTTTCGTGACGTTCGACATCGAAGGCGTTGCCGAGCAGGCCACCGCGGCGGTGCACAACACGATGCCTTTTCCGTCGTGCAACGGCATCCCACTGATGGTGAAGTTGGCGGAAGACACGCCAGTTCGGCACTCGTCGTCGGCAAACAGCAACCCAGCTGCCTTTGGCAACACAAACGGTGGTAGCCCGTTCTATGCGGTCGGTGCGGCGGCGAGTGTGGCGTCCACGGCGCTGTCCGCCGGCAACGTGACGCAGGCCTTTAGCTTGAGTCAACAGGCGAGCAGCCACGCCATGCCGTGGGGAGAGCTGACGGCCAACGAGTACCTCCACTCGCCCACCATGTCGCCCCCGCTGCTCCACCTCAACTCCAACGTGGTGGGCCCAGCAAATCTTTCCAGCTCCTCGGGCAGAGGCGCAGCAGCGCAGGCACCCGCAGCAGCATGGCGCACCGGCACTCCGGGCACCGCACCGATCAGTGGCCCCGCAGCGTATGGCGCGCCAGAGATGCTGCGGACACAGGGCAGCTGCAGCAGCGGCAGCGCCGTCCCCGCCCTCTCACCACCGCGCGGGTTCGGGGGTGCGGGGGCGATGGGCAACAGCAGTGGTGTCGGCCCGCTGCCGTCACCGCTCTCCTTCAGTAGCGTGACGCCCTCGAACAGCAATGCCGCGACGTCGTCGTACGGGCCTGGGGCACTGCGTCAGCCACCACCACCGCAGCCACCACTCAGTGGGGGGATGTCGACTCTCGTGCCCCCGCAGAACGTTCACAGAGGCAGCAGTCCCTCAAACCCGCTCTTCCCCGGCTCGCGCAGCTCGCCACAGCAGACCCCCTCAAGCACAGCTTCGCACACCGCCGCCGCCGCTGCGGGGGCACTGACCAGCCTGCAAGATTTGTGCTGCATGCAGTACATGCCCTCTGGCGGTGATGTCTTCGCCTTTCCCTCGGCGCGCAGCGCATCGCCTGACCTAGTGACGCTGGCCAGCGGTGGCGTGGGCGGTCCTGCCGGCCCCGATGGGCCGGTGTCCTCCTACGAGCCGCATGACTACTACGCACTCTCCAACACCTTCAGCACGCGTGCGATGGGTGTACCGACGCCGCAGTCCTATGCTGGTGCGGGTGCGAGCAGTGCCGCTCGCGCCGCCTCTGGATCCATGTACAACACCGTTGCGGACCGTATTTCGCAACAGCAGCAGCAGCAGCAGCAGCAGTCGTCCTCGCAGTCCTTGTGTGCGTCGCCCAACCCGCCGCTGCCCTCGCCCGGTGCGGTGTCCTTCGGCTCCACGAGTCCCCGCGTGAGTCAGGCCTCACCACGGCAGCTGCCGGCTGGTTTGGGAGCGCAGCCCTCGCTGCACACGCGCTTCACGGCTGCAGGTGCGGCACCCCCACTGCAGGAGCAGCGCGGGGGAGGGAACCACGGCGGCGGCGGCGGCAACGCTGCTTCTTCCCCACCTTCACTCGTGCCCCCTGCACCGCGAAGCGTTGCTGCTGCTGCCGCCGCTGCTGCCGCCGCCGCTGCGAACGCGGTTGGTCCTTCGCCCTCTCCTGGCGCGTTGTCTGACCGCGGCGGCCGCTACACGGTGACACACTCCGCGGACGCAGCGAGCGCAGACGCACGTGACGAGAGGGCCACCGGTGGCGTGAACATACTCTCTGCCGCGCGCAGCGATCTCGCTGTCGTTAGCCACCAAAGCCGCGCCGGACGTCGGGCCAACACGCTGCAGAGTGGCGCGGGCAGCGCCGTGTCCCTCAGCGCGACGAACACGGATCTTTCTTCCTCTTTTGCGAGCGCCAACCCGCGCCGCTATCCGCTGTTCGATGGGCCTAACGTGAGTGGCGGTGTTGGGGGGAACGGTGTGGGGATTGCTGGACGTGCTGGAGACTTCTTCACCGCCGCCGCCACCGCCAGTAGTGGTCATGGAAATAGTGATGCCAAGCCCGACAGCACAGGTGGGCCGGTGGGTCGCACAAACGCAGTGTCAGGTTTATCCAGTAGCACGCCACACGCGCCGTCGCGGCAGGACTTCGGCGTTCACGAGAGCAACGCCAACACTGCACGTGCTACCGGTGCAGGGACAGCAACAGCAGCACCGACGTTCTCCACTGGCACTACCGGTACTGCTGCTGCGGCACCGGTCTTGCCTCTTGACAAAGCTGCATTGGGATTCTTCGACTACGCGGACTTTGCGGAGAGCGCAGGCGCAGAAACGGCGCGGTCGCCGTGCACCACGTCGTCGTACGCGGCGCAGGTGCTGCGTGCCGTGACAGCCGGCAGTGAGGCGGAAGGCAGCGTCAGCCCAGTAGCCCCGGTGAGCCGCGGACGTCGCCGTAGCTTAACAAGTCCTTCTGGCATGTTCCCGCGACACGAATCGAGTGAGGGGAATGGCCGCAGCTCCGAGCAGTCTTCTTCGTCTCCGCGCACGCTCGGCACACGTGGTGGCAGCGGCAGCAAGCCGCTCTCGCTCACCCTCGGCGCCCCCGCGCTGCTGGAGGAGCACATGCTGTATCAGTGGGACGGGGCGGCAGCGGGGAGCGGGACTGGGACGTCCAAGACGTCGTCGCCGGCGGGGGCGATCGGCTCGCAGGCACCCACGCCGGTCGCGGGCAGCAACCGCACCAAGGCACACAACGTCTTCACTCTGATGCCGGCCTCCTCGGTGTCTGTCACGCAGGACTTGACAGGTCGCAGCGAGACGGACGGGGCCACGTCAACGTCGAACATGTGGCTTAACACCGATGCGAGCAGCTACTGGGGAGCGACGCCAGCGGCGGATCCGCCCGCCACACAGCAGCTGGCGAACAGCGCCGGTGTCGCCACCGCCATTCCTAAGGTGAGTTTGCTGCACGGGTCGGTGTCTGGTGACGGCCGCTCTCCGCTGGATTTAAGCCGCCGCAGCACCGCCCGCACACAGCCCGGCACGAGCGTCCCCGGGCCATTTTCCCGCGACGACGACGACCGCGACGATGACGCGGACGATGAACAGACAGGGTGGGGCACGTATCCGGACTTGACGGTGGACCTGGCTTGGGGGGCGGAGCTGACGGACAGCAGTCAGCGGCGGCGTGGTCAGGATGCGACATCGCTGTCGTACGGGCAGGCGATGTCGGAGGATGTGGAGCGACTTTACCACTTTATGTCCTACGACGATGCCTCCTTTTAAGTTTACTTTGGTGTGGTGTGGCTGGAATGAGCGGGACGAGTTTTGTATGGGACGTAGAGAGTGCAGAGCTCATGCCTTCTCTCTTTTTTATTCTTTGCTGGTAGTGATGCGCTCATTTCTTTTGTCATCGTTAATGGCTCTCTTTTTTTTTGATATTCTTTTTTGAACGCTGTGTGCATGGTGATTGTGAGGTTGTTTCGATGTCTAATCTAGTTTTTCTGTGCTCTTGTGTTTTTTGCTCTTTTATCAATTACTTGGACACTCATCGTCATGCGTTATCCACTAAACTCTCTCACTTCTTTTACTTCTAAATATATACTTTTCCCTCTTTCTCTTTGGGTGGTGTTCCTCGCCATGGTAGGTGATCTCGAGGCCGTGTTTGTGTGCGTGAGTTTGTGTGCTTGTGTGCATTGGTGAGTCTTGCATCCCACAGTAATATGATCGGTGATTTTTGCCTTTTAAGCTAAGTGTGGGGTATGATACATGTCCGTTTCTTCCTCTTTAAATGTAAGTTAGGCGGCTTTTTATTTTTCTCTTTCCTCTTTCTCTCTTTCTCTTTTCCTCACTCAGCCCCTTCTTTTTGCTTTTCTTCGTTCATTTTCATTCTCGTGTTTTTTTTTTGTTTCTCTCTCTCTCTCTCTGTCTTTGTTTGTGTGCTTGTGTATTTGCTCCTTCCGCTTCGTCTTGAGTCCGGCTCAAGCTGACGGCGTTCATAAATATGGTACCCGTTAAGTGAGATAGGCAAACAGGGTGGTCTCTTCCGGTATGTGTGAACATTTTTTTCTCTTTCCCTTCGATTGGTGTTTTTCTTCCTTTCAACATTGTATTTGTCATGTGTTTGTTCTCTTTCTCTCCCTCTTTTGTGGATGGTCTTGTGCATTGCCGCGGCAAAATAAAAATATTTGAGGAGGAAGAAAAGATGCGATAATAGGCAGTTTGTGTGTGTGTGTGTGTGTGCTTTCGTGTGTATGGTGCTGCTGGTGAAGCTTCCACTCTTCTTCTTCTACGGCGTGTTTCCCCCTCTTCATGCGCTATTTCTGCCTTCTCCGTCTTTTCTTTGAACGCTTCTTCTCCCTCTTCACGACACTATTTCGTGGAGAGAAAGAGAGAGAGGGAGAGAGAGAGAGAGATGAAGGGAAAGGGCTTTGGAGCTGCAACGGCAGTCCTGTCGACTTATTATTATTATTATTGTTGTACTTCCTCCCTGATGTGAGTGCGTGCAATGTGGAGCGCCGGAGATTCAACTTCTCTCTTGCTTTTCTCTTTTCTTTGCCTAGTTGCGTATTGGTCATGGTGTCTTCATTAATGTGAGTGTGTGAAGAAGTACTTTGATTGTTTGTGCACACAACTGTATTCTTTTTCTTTTTTCAGTGCCTCTGCGTGTGTCTCTCTCTATTTGTGTGCGAGCTGCGTTGTGTTTTCTGACTTTTTTTCATTATTGCGGAGAAGGGCGTCTGCATCTCTTTTTCCGTTTCCCTCTTGCCTTTCTTTCCCCTTTACTGTTTCCGTGTATTGCGTAACGCTCTCTCTCTCTCTCTCTCTCTCCTTTTTTCCCATCTTTCTCCCCCCGTTACTTCTTCCGTACTCCGTTATCATTGCGCGTACCCTACCGAATCTACAAAAAAAAAAAAGAATTCAGTAGTTACGAGAAACAAGGTGTCTCATTGAGGAAAGGGGAGCAAAGAAAAATGATGTTTTTGTGTCTGTGAATGCTGCAGGTGTTGCAGCGGGCACCCGCGAAGATGAAGCCAGCTAAGTTATGTAGGGCAAATTGAAATGCCATGCTGCAGTGTACCAAAGGAGGAAGGGACAAAAGCAGTGCATCCTCGCTGTTTCCCTCCCTCTCTCTATTATGTCGCAGTAGTATGCTCACACTTTACTGAACGCTGCGCTTTTAGCACGTCCTTGTTGATCGCTGCGTGGTCAGACCAATTTCATTCTCAGTTGAGCGGTACTGAGGTGAGAGTTTCTCCTTTGAGAAAAAGAAAAAGACGGTAACTCCGTGTTTATGCACAAACAGCAATTTCTTTCTTCCCTCAATACTCTTTCCCCCTCTACGCTACACCCGCTTTTCTTCGTCTACCTCTTTCTTCTTGGCAAACCACCACATGCACGACAGTGTTAGTACCACCCACACGAAAAACCAAACAAATACAACAACAAACAAACACAACAGAACGTACACTCGCTGAAAGTGAGAGCGACAGAAAGAGAAAGAGAGGTCAAACGCCATGCCGACCGCCAAGAAGCCCCGCAACAAGGGCATCACCTACAAGCTCGTCCCCCGCTCCTACGGCGACGCCAACGGCGACCAAGGACCTGTGTGGGTGAGCGAGGCAGACTTCTACCGCAACCACCAAAATGCCGCCCCAATCGAGGAAGAAGCCAAGGCGGAGCAGCAGTTTAACATGTACGCTGCCGCTGCTGATGCAGAATTCAAGGAGCAGCAACGCCCCCGCCGCCGACGCACCGAGGACGAGGACGCAGACGATGCGGCGGTGAACGGCGAGGAGGGCGAGTACTACGGCGCAGAGGAGGACGGCGAGTGGGAGGAGGACGGCGAGTGGGACGAGGAAGACTGGGAGGAGGAGAGCGAGGAGGCGCAGCCGCCGCGACCCGCACCCAAGGCGGCCTCTGCTGCTGCTGCTGCTGCTGCTGTCAAAAAGGTGACGTTTGCGGCGCCGGTGACGACAACCGCGGCCCGCATGGCTGCACCACCAACACCCGCTGCGTCTGCGTCTGCGTCTGCGTTTGCTGCTGCTGGACGCCGGCAGGGCCGGGAGGAGAAGCGCGTCCGTGCTGACGACAATGATGCAGCTGCCCTGCGCGAAGAAAGCGATCGTGATGTGGAGGAAGTGGAAGGCGAAGAGGAGGATGAGAAGCTCTTCGATGACGAGGTCGACTGCGAGGTGACGGATGATTTCCTGCGGCAGCTCGTCTTCGGCAGCGGCGGCGGTGCCGATGACGAGGGTGGCGACGAGGATTCCATGTTTGGCGACGAGGAGGCCGAGGAGGATGAGTGGGACGGGCTTGATCAGGAGGACAGCGAGATGTGGCGACTGCTGACGGACGAGGAGAAGGCCGCGATCAAGGCGACACGGCAGCGCGGCACTGCGCGGCGTCGCAAAGTCACGGCTGGCGGCGCGGGAGGCGATGGTGTGTCTCGCACGCATGCGGCGGACGGCACCGAGTACCCGACGCACGACGTCACGCAGCGTGCCCTCGACCGCCAGTTCACGGAGATGATGCGTGAGTTCAACGCCGATGCGCGGCTGAACGACGCCTACACCGACGACCCCCGCACGCACGGTGCCCTGTCGATGGACAAGTACATGGCCGCCCTCGAGGAGTTCGTGACGGACCGCGCTGGCATGGACACGGAGACGGCGGCGCCGCACAAGAACAAGGGTCTGATCCAGCAGCTGCGCTATCTGTCCCACCACGTCGGTGCCTTTGACTCTGACGCGCATGGCACCTTTTTGACGACGACGCTGCCAGAGAAGCAGCAGCGCTTCATTGAGGACTTTGTGAAGGGCACCGAGGAGATTCGGCGTGCGGCGCGGCAGCGCATGGTGCAGCGCCAACAGCAGCAAGCCGCCGCTGCTGCCGTGGTAGCTAACAGCGCGGCGACACCTGCTGCTGCTGCTGCTGTTGGGACGGAGAGCGCGGGGGAGGAGGATGAGAAGGAGGAGATGATCGTCGTCGAGGTGAAGCCCAAGGTGGACAGGCTGGACTGCGAGACAGCCGTGAGCGCCTACTCCACCTACTACAACCAGCCCAACATCATCCAGGCACCACGCCGGCAGAAGAAGACGGTGGGCGTTGTAAGGGGCAACGTGATCAGCGCTGGCGATGACGCCGCAACAGCGGAGGCGAGCGGCACGAGAAGGAAGAAGAAGCAGCAGCGCGTGTCGTCGTCTGACGAGGACGAAGATAGCGGAGATGAGGAGGAGGAGGGCAGCCGCGCCGTGGAGCTTATTCCTACTGTCCGCCCGAAAGGAGAAACGAAGGAGGAGAAGAAGCTGCGCCGCCAAGCCGTCAAGGCAGCGCAGCGGGAGCGGCGACAGGCGAAGAGTGCTCTTAAGTCCATGTACAAGGATGTGGAGTCCGAAGAGGTGAAGCGGAGCGCGACGTCGCAGGCGGCGCGGCGCACGGTGCACTTCATGTAGTTGCCGCCATCACCGTTGCGAGGGCTTTTTTTTGTTGTGAGCAGTGACGCAAGTATTCTTCTTTATCTCTCTTATCTCCTCGCTGTTTTTTTTCTTTGCTTACTTTGGCGTGTTGTGCCTTTTTACTGGAGTGTCTTGAACCCTGCTTATTTAACTTTGTTTGGTGTGGTGCGTTGTCAGTTGCTTGCGCTGCTCTTTTTTTTTTCTTTGCTGGGTGGCATAAGAAAAAAAAATGCGTGGAGACCAATTTTAATTAAATTGATTCGTCCGAAGGAGTTGCGGTGCCGGAGTAGGCCGCTGCTGTAGTGGATTTGGTTTCACCGCCTCCTTTACTTAGTTGCGTTTGTCTGTTTTGTGATTCTCTCGATTTTGGTTTGTAAATTTCTTTTGTTTTTTAAGTGTCACCGCGTTTAAGACTTTAATTTCTCGCCTTTAAAGACGTACAGTCCTCTATTTATAATACTATCAGAAAATAAAGCAGCCCATGTAGCACGCCTGGACGCCATCGAAATGAACACTCGGCTATCCCCTTCCGATGTGAAGGCTACATTTGCGGCCACTGCGTAGCGAGATGGGTTGGTTGCCGTTGTGTTCGCGTGGAAGGAAGAAGCGGTGTTCTCACCGAGAGAGGGTTTTAGTGCCACAGATGGCAACTTCAGTGAAAACGACGCATTAACCATAAATGCAGAGAAGAGCGGGAAAAAAAAAGAAATCCGGCGTGGTGCACGTGGCCTTTCCCTTCGTCTTCTTCCTCGCCGCTTTAAGATGTCAGCCTTGAGTGACGCGGCCGTTCTTGATGGCAAAACGTATCGCTCATTTCTCCCTCTACTTCCTACTTTTCTTTCTCACTTCTCCCCTCCCTTCTACTTCTTCCCTTGCGTCTTGCATGTTTCCTAAACAATCCGTGGCAAATATCCTTGACCGGAACACACCCGCACCCACACCCACACCACACTCCCACACAAAATACAATACAACACAACCATCTTCTATATTTTACTACTTGGTGTAGAACACGCACTTCCCTTTCTCTTACATCTCCTTCATTTCCTTTTCCCCGACGCCTCTTCACGACGATCTTGTTCTTGTGCGGTTGACAGTACGACACGTGCTTTTCTCCTTTGCTATTCTCCTCTACTTGTCTCGTCTCCGCCACGTGCATCTTTCGCTCTTCGAAGTAGCAGAAGAAAGACAAGAGCTTTGCTCTCGCGCTCTCGCTGGTATTTCCTGCGGTATTTGCTGGACTCTCTCTCACTCTCTTCGCCACTGTTTCGCAATTCATTTTGAAGTGAAGAATAAGAAAGGATAAAAAAAAGAGCGGAATACACATTTTCTTGTGTTTTCTTGTTCGTTCCTCAGGAAGCGAAGCGAAGAGCAGCGTCAAGTAAGCTCTATTGGCCTTTTATTTTTGTGAAAGAAAGAGGTGTGTGAAGGAAGTTGATAAGAAAAAGTCTTTTGCTTGTGATCGTAGCTACTCTTTTTTTTTTCCTTTCTATGTGTATTGAGCGCTTCCATCACAGCTAGACTCCTTTCCTGGTTTACCGGTTGTGAGCCATATTTGTTTGTTGTTTTTCTTTGTATCTCCTCCCTTCTCTATCTCTCCTATTACTTTGTTTTCACGTTAAACAGCTTTCCCCCTTTTTTCCTCTGTGCACAACTCAGCTTTCCTTCTTTTTTTTTTACTGTTGTTAAAACACTTGTTACCTGGTTATTTTTTTTTCTGTTACTCACTTCTATTTTCATTTCTGTTCTTTCTTCTCTCTTCTCCGTGTATTTTTGCCTTCTTGTTATCTTCTTCTATTTGTGTTCTTTATCTCTTTTTGTTTTTACGCTCTCTGTCACATAGGCGGTAAATAAGGTCTCGACTGACGTTAGTAAAAAAGAAAGAGAATTTGTAACTCTCTGCTGCACCATCAAGCTCTCCTACGCACACACACACACACACACTTACATATTTCTGCCACGTCTTCGTTAAGTGGTGCGATATGGTCTCGATGAGCGCCACTCCGCAGATGCCCTGCTGCGGCGGTCACGTCACGCCCGTTACCACTCATCTCCTCTCCAGCGGGCTCAGCAACTCCGCCTCGGAGAAGCCGCTCAGCGATTCCAGCACGACGTCCTTTCCCCACATTTCGGGGTCTGTTGCCGAGTTCTGGGAGTGGATGGAGGATGCGGTGAACTGCGAGTGGGCCATGACAATCTTCCCGGTCGAGCGCGGCTACAGCGACCGGAACATCTTCGTCACCAAGCTGCCGCTGAGCTTCGATGACCGCGACCTTCAGACGATGTTCAGCACACTGGGCGAGGTCGTGTCTGCCAAGGTGATGCTGAACGTCAGCACGGGGGCATCGAAGGGCACTGGCTTTGTGCAGTACGCGTGTGCCAAGGACGCACTGCGGGCCCGCACCTTTCTGCGTCTTCGCCCAACGGTGACCGAGCCTGCGATGCCGGAGGTGGGGACGCAGTGGGCGTTGAACAAGCACGACGGCGGCGTGTACGGCGACCGCTCCCGCATGGCCCGCAAGCTCTTCCTGCGCAACATCCCGGTGAGCGTCACGAACGAGGAGATGCGCAGCCTCGTGACGAAGTTCGGGGAGGTCGCGGAGGTCACGCTGCACGCCGACACGTACGACGCCGCCGCCACCGCTGCTGCTGCTGCTCCGCGTGGGAAGGACAGCGGCGAGGAGGAGGAAGTTGCCGATGCAGGCGCCACCGCTGCTGCGGGTGATGCCTCGACGGCGACCCCGCCGCCCCAGCGGTCCCTGCGCATCTGCTTCATCACCTTCCAGCTGCCCGGTGTTGCCGCCAAGGCGTGCGCTGCGCTGCACAACACGAAGCCCTTCCGCGCCTGTGGTGATATCCCGGTCATGGCGAAGATCGCCGAGGACAACAACGCGCGTCAGGCGCGGCATCAGCAGGGCTCGATGCACCGGCCAGAGCTGCGCACTGCGTCGCCCAACGTGGCGGGCCATCCGCGCGCTTTAATGGGGCGGAACGGTCAGAAGCGGCAGGGCGGCGGCAACGTTTCGCCCATGCACAACCACGCAGCAGCGGCGGCACCGTGGTGTGGTGCCAACGGCAACTTCACCAACGGCCTCCCTTGCGGTAGCCTGAACAGCAACAACATGTGCGGGCTGAGCGGTGCGAGCGACATGACGGGCTACAGTGGGTCTGCCACCACGCCGTTGATGATGATGCAGCCCGGCTACGCACCGGATTTCTCCTACCACACCTTCGCCGCCCCCACCAGCCAGCCGTACGTCAACAACGTCAGCAACGGCTGGTGCGCTCCCCGGTCCATGTCTGGTGGGTCCTGCCCGTCTTCCTCTTGTGCTACCGCGCCGATCCCCGGCGTTGCGGGCGGCTTTGCGCGTCTGGCCTTCCAGCCGCAGAACCCGTACGCAGCCGCAGCCGCCGCAGCCACGGGCGGTGCTGTCTCCGCGCAGGACTCCGCGGCCCCCGCCACGAGTGGCACGCCGCGTGCGCTCTCGGAGACCGCCTCGCCGACCATGAAGCTGCCGATGATGCTGTGCGTGGAGCGGTCTAGGAAGGGGAGCGGGAGTTGCGCCGCCGGCACCGATTCTCGCCGCCCATCGCGGCGGACGCTGAGCGCGTCCATGTCGAGCGGCAAGGCGCGCATCCCGGCGACCATCACGTCAGCCCCCACGTCTCCCCGTGGTGCATCGCGTGAGGTCTCGACGCACTCGCTGTCGTACAGCCGCAACGCCGGAGCCGCTCGCACGATGCCCTCGTCTGTCTTTGGCAACTCGACCTCTGCCAGCGGTGTGTACTCGGCGGAGGTGTTGACATCACCGAGTTTCCCCACGCTCCTGCAGTCGCAGCCGTCAACCCGCCCCGTCACCGCCGCTACTGCTGTTGTGGCTGCTGCCGCTGCTGCCGTAGCGCCTGTGAGCCCACGCGGCGCCGCACACTTGCACCACGCGTCCTCGCAGTCCTCCGATACCACCAGCTCCTGCAGCCGCGAGGCACTCTCCGGGCATCGTGCGCACCACATCGACGTCAGTGCGACGCGTGCGCAGCGCATTGCTGTCAAGGCGCAGCACCGGTGCAGCTATCCCACTGCGTTCACGCGGGAGTCGCCGCACAGTTCGCCGCTCACAGCGGCGCAGATGGTGCTGCTGCCGAGCTCGGGTTGCACAACGGCATCGACATCGGGAATGTACGCTTCTTCTCCGCTGTCGCTCACGCGGCCGGCTTGGGAGTCTGCCGCTGCTGCTGCGCAGGAGGAGACAGTGATCTCACCTCACGCGATGAAGTTGTCAGCGAGTTGCGGCACGTCGGCGACGACCCCGACGCGGTACCGCAACAACCCATATGGCATGAGCATCGTACTCGAGAAGGCGCACTCGACGTCCTTCGCGGAGGCGTGAAAGTGGAAACAGTGAGAAAAAGGTGCTTGCCTGCCCTGGCGCGTACACACACACGTACACACATGCACGGAGGCAAAGGAAGAAAGAGATAAAGTAGAGATGGAAGGATGGGTGCCGGGATAGGCAGGTGGCTGCGGCAGCATGCGGGGATGAGGAAAGGGGAGAGAGGCGCGGGTCAAATGGAAGGAAGAAGACTTCGAATTTGGTATCGGTGCTGCTCCTTCTCACAAACCCCCTTTTTTTCTTTTCCGCACTGTTGTCGTAGTTGGTAGAACTAAATATAGTAGTAAAAAAAATTGTGGAGATGAAAAACAATCAAACAAACGAACAAACAACAACAAAAAAGTCTTCCTACTCGTATTCTGTGCTTTACGGTCTTATTTTACTTTTCCGTCTTTTTTCTTACCGATTACTTTTCTAAAACAAGCAAAAAAATACCGCACGAATCTCTGTGTGTATGTGTGAACAACTGTGTACTTCCTACTTGTAAAGTACCACCTTTTCTTTTCCCTTTTTTTCTTCTGTGTTGCGATCATATTTTTGTTCTCCACCCCCTCGTCTTTTGCTTGCGATGCTTCCGTCATATTTACTTTTCTCTTTTCTCCTCGTCGCTGCCTTCGACTTGTGTTTCGTGCGACCACTTTTTATGTTCTCTTTGTTTCTCGTAGCTGAGGTGCCATTCTGCCTTGTGCGCTGGTAGAAACCACATCTTTCGCTTCCTCGCTTCCTCGCTTGTTTTTTTTTTCTCACTCTTTTTTTTTCTCCTCTCTGCACACTCTAACTTACCAAAGAAAAAAAAAGCAATACAAGTAAAAAGGAGTTTTGTTTTCAGTGTGTCCAACAATTTCTTTTCGTTTTCACGTAGTCCTGTATTTTCCTTTTCACACTTTGCTTTTTTTTTTTTGATTCGTTTAGTAGCGTTTCTTTTTCTCTTCCCTCTTGATGTTCCTCGAACACCTTTTTCGCTTACTTGCTTTGGTTATCTCCCCCATGTTATTAGTGTCTTTTTTAAATCGTTTTAAGTTACTGGTTTTTTTTCTTTTATATTTCTGCGTTTGTCTTTGGTACTACTCTGTGTAAATACGCAAATTTCTACTAATGGTTATTCTTTCTCGCTTTCTCTTGTTCTCACGTGTGCACAGCTAATCTTGAAAACAACAACAACAACAAAAAAGAGAGCTACAAAAAGATAAAATATGACTTTCTCACAATCTTTACTTTATATTTACCTTTGCTCCGACGTAAAAAAAAGAAAAAGATATGATAGAAATGCTATCTGCCTGTTCCTGTCTTCCATCGCCTCTGCTTCAGGGGCTCCACCCGCTGTGACCAGCACGTCACCCTGTCTTTTTCTTTTCTTTTTTTTCTCTCCCGCTCTCTTTCTTTAATGTTTTAATAAATAGGTTCTGATTTACAGCTCCCTCACGTGGTGAATGCTATGGGCATCTATCCCCCCTTCTTTTCTTTCTGTATCCCATTTGATCCCGTGAAGCTATGTGCACAGGTCAGTCCAGGCGTCTGTCATGCAAGGGCAGACCATTTTTTGCCGTTTTTCTTTTGTTATTAGTATTATTATTATCTTTCTTTTGTTATCCTGTTTCTTTTTTTTCTTTCTCTTATTCAATTCCTTTGATCTCTGTTTTCAGTTTTTTTGTTTTGTTTTTGTCTTCTCTCTTTCTCCGTTTCTTGCTTGTTTTCATGCTCTCCACCACTAAGAGAATCGCCATTTTTTTTTCTTCTTCCTCCCCTCCTCCCCCTATCACCTTCGCGTTGCTTCTCTTTTTCTTTTCTTTCCGTTTTCGAGCTCGTTGAACGCTGGCGAAAAGGAAACAAAAAAAAAATTTGCGTTGTCTCTTCGCGCTCCGCCTCCTTTGTATGGCAGGGATAGTAGTAAGAGTCTCGCTCAATTTTTTTTTGATAAAATGTTTGTCGGTGTTCTTTGACAACAAAGCGCGATTGAGCACGATGAGGAATGAAGAGAAGTACGAAAGGTTTCACCCCCTAAAAAAAGAAAAACCTTTGGCGTGCTTCTTGCCTTACTCTGGCATTAAAGCGCGTTCGAGTGTGTGTGCTTTCAAAAAAGTTGCAGGGCGCAGACGTGCAAACGCACAGTCAAGTGTTTATATGCATTTTTATTTTACCTATCTTTCATCTTCTGTTTATTTATTTATTTGGTACTTTGCATCAGCGCATCGCCTCCGTCATCTTCCTTCATTTTTCTTCAATTGATTTTTCCTGACAGTTTTGACCTATTGAAAAAAAAAAGGCAAAGAAAAAGGAAAGACACGTGCGGCTGATTAAAAAAAAAAAAAAGAGAAAAAGAAGACGCAGCAGCGTCGTACTGCAGTGCTTCGCGTATGCGACGCTGTGGCTTTTTTCGTATATATTAATTCTCTCTTACCTACTCTGCTTTTTCTTTCTTTCTTTAGTTACTATTCTAGGGGGTTTGCAGTCTCAACGGAGTCTCTTAAAACTCCCATCTCTCTCTCTCTCTTTTGAAAAAAGCCGTAAAGGTTTTTTTATACGTTAAAGGAAAAAAAAGAAGAAGAAAAGGACACACCAAAAAGAAGTGTATCTTTTTCCGTTTCTTTTTTTAACTCTTACGGGTGATAAAGCTGCTCTATAAGAAAAGCACAAGGAACTCGTCGTAGCCGGTAATCTGCTCTCTCGCACGAGTGCCTTGTACATGCGAAGATGCCGGCATTTCTTTTTTTTTTTTTGTGATGCGTTATTTCACTTTGAATAGTAAACAAAGGTATATAAATAAGTTTTTGTTTATCAGACTAGTGGGATGTAATACTTGGCGGTGCTCGAAGGGCAAGTCACGGATTCATTGTTTCTTTACTTTTTCTCTCCTCTCTCTCCTCTTTTCTCCACCACGCTCTTTTTTTTTTCTCGTGTGTGTGTTTCATGCGACATTTTTTTTGTTCTTTTTTTCATTTCGGGAGAGAGAAAGAGCGATAGTGTGAAGGGCTTCTCCTCTCTGTACAAGCTGCCTTTCCTGAGCCGCCGTTTTATGTTAACTACTCCTCTCTCTCGCACCGCGGGGAGGGGCGGTGGTACTCCTCAAGAACTTTTCTTTCTCTTTTTCTCTCTTCGTTGCCTCCGTCACTTTAGTCCTTTTTTTATTATAATTTTTTTCTGCTTCTCTTCGTCTTGGTAATGTATTTTCTTCCAAACGGTGTCTTGAAGGGTGTCGGCTCCTACGCGAAAAAAGGAAAAAAAAGACTTCTCTTTTTTCATTTTGCCCCTTATTCTCATCTTTACTGTTATCAAGTGTTTATCGATAACACTTGGACGTATGATAACTCGATATCGTCGATGGGGCTGGTGTCCTTCACTCTGTCCTAGACGCCTCGTGCACGTGCTAGAAAGAGAGACACGAAGGTGGTGACCTCCACAAAGTCAATGGAAGGCTTGTTTCTTTTTTTTTTCTTCTCTGCAGGAAAAAAAACTCTACAACAAGAGAGGAGGAACACCTAAATGGGTGTGTTACTGAAATGAGTTGTTTATGTGTAAGCGACATGTATTTTTTTCTCTCTCTTTTTATCTTCTCGGTTCTGTTTCTGCGTATGTAGGAAGACTATAATTTATTTTTCCTTTTATGTATCGTTGTGTGCCCCAAAGGCAAATTACCCACCCCCTTTTTATTTTCCTGCACATCTTTTTTTCGCCCTCTTTTTTTTTTCCAAGTTATTCCTTTGTTTAAGCGGAGATGAAAGCGGTGAAAGGGAGAGAAAAAAGAATGCAAGTGGCGTGTACGTGTGTGTGTGTCTGCGTGAGCGTGGTAATAGGTGATAAAACACACAATTCGAAACAGCGTATCGCACCTCTGCCACTCTTTTTTTTTATTTTTCTCTCTCGTTCGCTTCGCTTTTTTCTGTTCCACCTACCTCTTTGTGCAAAGTTTTTCCTTTTTCTTGGATTCACTAGTTTTTTTCTTTTTCTCTCTTCTCCGCTTAAACGCCAACGGTTTTTTTTTCCCCCTCTCTTTCTCTGTGAACCTATTGTGAATGCCTTCTCTTCCCGAGCTCCTACTCCTGAAAAAAGTGCTGCATGGTTTATCTGTTCCTCTTAATACTGTTCTCCGGCGTTTTTTTTTTACCGTTCAGGCTTCATCATGGGCTCTTGGCGACTTAACGAGTGAGTGGAGGGACCGAGCAGCGCTGCGGGGTGTGTGCCGTGCGCGGCGTCTGTGAATGGTTGCTCCATATCTGCACGTGTACGTGTCCAATACGTGGCGCTTCCCCACCAGAGTCTTGCATCTTTTTTTCTTCTACAACTTTTATTTCGGCCTTTTCTCTCTCTCTGGAAAAATGAAGCAGCTGATTTGCCCGATGTTCGCCCCGCTTTTTTTGTTTGTTACTTTAACGTTCGTCTCTTGTGCTTATTCTGCTGATCAATGAAAGGCGAAAGACGGAGAAAAAGGATCTCGTTGCGTGTTTGCGTCGTTTGTTTGCGTGTCTGACTTTCAGGACGTGGGCCTTTTTTTTTTTTTTTTCTCTGCACAGCTGTAGCTCACCACAACATCAGTTACTCACTTGGGTTGTTGTCATTATTTTCAAGGCGTAGCCCACGCAAGGCTGCGTGTGGTGGTACGGAGTAGTTGATGTGCGTGCCCGTAAGCTGAGGCGGTTGATTTACTCTCTCTGTGGCTCTCACTCTCGTTCTCCTGCACGGCGCGGCTGCTTCTCTTAAAGCTCCGACTTGTGCGTGTGGTGCTACGCGTTGTTTTCCCTGTGAGTCCCTTCATTTTTCTCTTTTGTCCCCTCTGTGGTGCAATCGACCACGCATGTGTGTGCCTTTATGTGCTCGCCAGCCCCTCTTCTTCCTCTGATTCTACAGTCTCTGATCAGACGTCGATAATCCTCATTTTTTTTAAATGCAGAAGGCACGTAAGCGCATGCACTTTCTCCTTTTCTCTTCTGTTCTTTCTCGTTTTCCTCTTGTCAGCATCTGTTTCACGACCACGAATTCATAAATATATGTTTTATTTCCCTCTTCTTCCTCTTTTTTTCTTGTGCTTGTGTGTTACTTTTGTTATTATTATTTGGTTATTCAAAGTTGAAAAAAAAACTTTTTGGTTCGATATTGTGGGCACTGATCGGTGCGGAGTGTGTCTCTTCCTCTCGCCTCCTTCTTGTATCTTTTTTTTCCCTCTGTTTGGCAAGGAACGCTCGCTAGCCCTTCATTTCCTCCTTTATCTTTTTTTAATAAATTGTTGAGTGACGTGCTCTGCAAGGCTGCCCGAAGAAGGCAGCACAACGTAACCGCAAAAAAAAAGAAAAAAAAGAAAAAAGAAGAATAATGGCGACAAAACTGCTGGTGCTTGAGAAGAAAAGTTCCATTGAGCGCGTGTGCGAAGCAGGCAAAGGCTTCTCTCTCTTTCTCTTAAGTTCCTTGCTGCTGAGGAGGGGTGGCAGCTGTTGTGGTGGCAAAATGAGAAGCGACGACGACGAGATTATAAGTGGCATCTGTGCGCACTGGTGGTGCGCATAAAGTGTCGGTGCTCTGCGTGTGGTAGGTGGAGTCGTCTCAAACTGTGGACTGTCTGGTTGGTAATCAGTGTAGTGACGCAGGCCTTTTCTCAGCGTCTTTCTGTGGTGTGTGCTCTTTTGAATTCTACTATTTTTGTTGCTCTCAACCTATCCCTCTTCTCTTCTTAAAAAATAAAATGTGTGTTTTTTGTTCCGCAACGAAAAATGCAATATTAATACTTGTTGGTTCACACTCCACCAACGCGTGCCTCTACGCTTAAACGGCACGGTTTTAACCAACCGCTACCGTGCTCTGCGTGTCGCAACTCGTTTTTTTCTTTTTTTTTTTTCAAAACCCCCCCCCCCACACCCCCACCCCCCCCCCCCCCCCCCCCCCCCCCCCCCCCCCCCCCCCCCCCCCCCGGGCGAGGAGAACCCCCACCCCGGCCCCCCCCCCCCCCCCCCCCCCCCCCCCCCCCCCCCCCCCCCCCCCCCCCCCCCCCCCCCCCCCCCCCCCCCCCAAAAAAAAAACAAAATGCGTCACAGAGGAGGACAAGTACCAGGGGAAGTGGAAGCAGAAGCTGAACAACAACGGCGGTAACAAGGCGAGCGGTGAGGCCCCGCGTGTGGGAATTGAGCGTCCGCCGCGTGCGCCGATGAATGACCTCAGCTCCTCCGATGACAGCGACGACGACTGGGCGAGTAAGACAGCTGCAAAGGCACCGAAGAAGACAGCAGCAGCAGCAAGACCGCGCCTCCTCCCCCCCCCCCCCCCCCCCCCCCCCCCCCCCCCCCCCCCCCCCCCCACGACGAGGATGATGGCGCCGGCGCTGCTGCTGCTGCGAGGGAGGCGGTAAAGGCACCACCGGCCAAGAAGGCCAAAACCCCCCCTTCTCCCCCCCCACCCCCCCCCCCCCCCCCCCCCCCCCCTCCTGCTGCTGCTGCTGCTGCTGCTGCTGCGGTGGCAGCGAAGGCGGAGGACGAGGCTGTGCACCCCGGTAAGAAGGACACGCCGCTGCTGCTGCCGCGCTCCACGACGTCGACGGAGTGCGTCGTGCCCTCTTTCGTGCTCGGCACGAGCGAGGAGGTGGCGGATATCGTGCGCGATGTGCTCGCGGAGAATGGCGTGAAGTCGATGCGCAGCAAGGACGTGTCTGCGGCGCTGGTGGAGCGCTACGCGAAGCGGATTGCCAAGTCGGTGCGGCATGCAGTGGACACGGCGGTGGAGCTGGGTGCGCTGAAGGTGGACGCGAAGGGTAACGTGGCCATCGCGTAAATCTTGTTGTTTTAGGGAGGTACCGACGCGTGTTTTTTTTCTATTGTAATAATTATTGTGTTGTTGGTGCTCTGCAGACATCGCGTTGTCCTTTTTTTTTTAAAAATTCAACGCGGCGTGGTATGCAAACCACGTTTTCGGCGCTGCAGGCTGTGCGATACGTTTAAGTGAGCTATGTTAATGTGTGGAGCTGGGAGTCGCGAGATGAGGTGGTGCACTTCACGCTTCTTCTCTTGTCTGTGTCATCCACACGCAACACCCGCTCTCGGTGGTTTCATCCGTTTTTTTTTTTTAATCGGACGTCGCTGGCAAAATCACATACGTGGGCATTAACAGAAGCAAAAAAAGAAATGAACCTTTTAACCGGGTGTTATCTTTCACGCTACACGGATTTTGCATGCACATGCGATCCTGTCGTCCTCTGTCGATGGACTTTATGCGTTGAGGGTTCACCGAGGCCCATGGATGTCAGTTTTTAAAAGAGAGAGATGGAGAGAGATGCACCATCCTCCATTCTCCACGAAAAGCAAGCACACGTAGACGCAGAACTACAACGCGCTTTTCATTTTTCCTCCACTTCTCTCCTTTTTTTTCTTTCTCTCTTTCTCTCTCCACCCACAACGCGTACGTGCACCCTTCGCAACCCGCCAACTACCCACCAAACAAATGTGCACGCATCTGCGTCTGTTCCTATGACGTCCACGCTCACCTCGGGGTATCCCTTCCACACCTGCTAAACCGTCAGAAATAAAGAACTGAAAAAAAAAGAAAGAAGAAGGGAAGATTTGATACGAGGAGAAAAGAGAAGGAGACATAAAGAAAAAAAAAGTCACCAATCCCATTGGTGCCATTTGTATTTACATCTCCTCGACGCCTTCTGCACAGGACGCACTATTTTCCGACCCTCTTTTTGCTTTGTATTGTTATACGTGTGTGTGTATTGTATCTTATTTTTAATTTCTCTCTCTTCCCTTCCGTTGTTTCTTGACCCCATTTACCCCCCTCATATCCTATCTTTACATTCTTTGTGTTCTCCGGCGTGTGCCATTTTCTCTTCTCTGTTTTCTCTCTTTCACTTCTTTGTTATTATTATAATTATTACTATAACTTTTACTTCTCTCTTTTTCTTTTTTGCGGGTTGATCACACCAAAGCTTATTTATACCCCAGGAATACAGCGCAGCTGATTCGTTTTACTTAGGCGATTGGTCCACGGCAACTCTTGGGACGGTGACCTCACACCCACACCAGCAGCACCTAAAAAAAAAAAAGGAATTGTACAGATACTTTTTTTTTTTTCCGTACTCTCACATAGCATTGAATTGAAGGACGATAATTAAGACGAAGGAAACAAACAAAAAAAAAAAAGGCAGAAGAGGACTTAATTGAGATCACTAGAGAAGTGAAACTCAGTGGTAGTCGCTGCAAACAACAACAACAACAAAGACAATATACTACCTTTCCTTTCTCTGCACTTTTTTTCTTTCTCTCTCTTTTACGCGCGTGCGTGTTCTTCTTCTCTGTCTCTTTTCTCCCCCTCGTTGTCCAATACCTTCTCGCTAAGTGTTGAGCGCGCAGATCTGCGAAGGTGACCGCGCCAAGTCGACTTCTTCCCTTTTTTTATTGCTATTGAAATACTTTTTTGCTTTATCTTCTGCTCATATCCCGTTTGAGGTATAGAGAGAGAGAGCGTCCGCACTAGTCGACCGCAAGTGTTTTTTTTTCCTCTTTCCGTATCCGTTAACACGCCTTCGTCATCTAGAACAAGGCACTGGAAAAAAAAGGAAAATAATTAGCGACCTTCGCGTTTGCTTTACACTGACGGTCACTTGCGGAGAAGGCGCAGCGGTAGTCGTTGTTGCAGACTCTTTAGTGTTATCTTTTTCTTCTATTTGTGTTTTTCTTTCTTGAAAGTATACTTGGCTTCTGTGTGCTTGCTTCTGTGTGAGCTTCATCTTCTACTCTTGTCTTTGAGTTTTGAACGCGTGTTGCTCAACAGCAGCCCACTATCACGCGTCTCTTTTTTTCTGTTTTTTTTTTTTTTTTGAGTTGCTTCTCCTCTATTGAGTTCTTCAACTCTTTTTCTTTCCGGTGGCGTTCTAGCCTCTCCTGGCGCTGCATCGCGGAGCAAAGCGAAAAAGGATTGACGTATGTAAAATTCAGTGTACTCTCTTGCTAACCTTTGTGTTTTCTTTTTTCCAAACTGCCTTTTCCTTCTCCTGTCTCGTTGTTGGTCCTCACCAACCTTTCCTTCGCACATTTTCAAGCCCTTTTTTCCCTTGTGGGTCTTCCCAAAAACCCTTTTTTTTCCTTTGACTCTCTCCCTCTTTTTCTTCCTCTTTTTCTTGGGGAACTGAAACGACATCTAACTTATACGATTTGCGCAGGGAAGAGACGTCGATATTAAAAAAAAAAACAAGGTTGTGTTCAGGAGTGACTTTTTTTAATTTTGTTTACGCTCCTTCTTTTTTTTTCCGCTTTTTTTTACCTCTAATCTTTTCTTAGTTTCCTCAAAAAAAATATCACCGCAAAAAAAAAAGAAAAAATACAAGATTATTCGGGAGACTTTCTAGCTAGTGATGTCTGACCCGGCCCCCCACTCCGCTGGTCATCGCGCGCACGGTCTTCTCCCATTCACGCCGGAGTGCGCACCGAGTCCGCGAGATGCAACGCTCGCCCCCGTGTCAAGTCGCTCTGCCAGGGCGGCAAAGAAAGGCACAACGCTGCGCAGCAGAAGCCCTCCTACGCAGGCCAATGTGTCAGACGTGGAGCCCCTCAACACACCCGCGCGGCGTCCCGCTACCGCCTCGTCTAGAGGCAGCAACAACTCAAGCGGCGGTGGCGCCTCTGACCCCGCTGCTGCTGCTACTGCTGCTGGTAAGGCAGATGCGTTCAGCCTTTGCTCGCCAGCTGAGGCGACGGCGCGTAGTGCGTCGCGGCGACAGCGGCGGCACCACCATCACCACCACCATCACCATCACCACCACCATAACGAGGTTACTGCTTCCGTTTCGAGTGCTCCTCCTCCTCTTGCGCAGCAGACAACGAGCACGGCAGCGACGCGCCATCCGGCTCCTGATCACGCCAGCACCAAGGCCACCCGTCGTGTTCACGACGCACTCCAGCACGCTGAATACCTGCAGCAGCAGCAGCAGCAGATACGGCGGGCGACACCAGAGGACGGCGTGGGCCGCACTATAGCGGATACTGCCAGTGCGTCGGTGTCTCGTGGGGCGGCTGCCACCTCTGCGACGCCGCTGCCAACCCAAGGCGGCGTGCGTGAGGGTCTCCTCATCCTGTCAATGATGGGCGGGATGTCAGTCCACTCCTCCTCCGCCTTCAGCCTGCACAGCCCACCGGCACCGTCGGCCTCGCGCCTCCGTGAAGGCGACCTCAGCGCCATCCTCGGCAGCGTCGCGCCGAGCAGCAACATGACGAACACGCTGAGCAGCCGCCCAGGCACCAACGCACTGCCGGAGCGGACTCCGCCCATTGGTTTCCTCGCCGGCAACTCGCGCATTCTGCACCACGAGGAGGGCGGCTCTGTCGTCAGCAGCGACCACTACGCGCCGGTGACGGTGCACGCCGCGCTCTCGTTACTGCACCTGGAGGCGGACGAGTCGTGTGCGGGGCGGAGCGGCAGCACGCGGATGCCCCTGCCCTGCCTCCCACCACGCGCACGTGGATCGTCAACGAGCTCCACTACCACCGCGGTAGTGGTGACGGTGCCCACCTACGAGGAGGGGCAGGAGCGCACGACGCCAGCGGCCGGGTCGGTATCTCCCGCCAGCGGCGCCTCTCTCTCTCCTCCCTGCCCGCCTCACGGTGATCGGCCATCCAATGCGGCGGGCGGCCGCCGCTCGCACTGCTTTAACGGCTCGAGCAACGCATCGGATCTCTTGACGGTGCTCGGTGGCTCTGCCTCCAACTCAGCAGACGTCGGCTCGTCGGGCGTGAGCCCCTTTCGGCCCGCCAACCGCTCCGGCCCGCGTGGCCGCCGCAGCAAGTCGGGTGCGATGATGGGCTCTCTTACAAGTCTTGTCACTGGCCCCAGCACAGGCCACAGCGCGAGTGCGCAGTACGGCGTCTCCCTCCTCATGGACGGCACCCTAATGCAGTCGCGCTGCCACCCCTCGTCCTCCTCGAATCCCACGCCGTCCCACACGATGCTCAGCGCCGGCAGCTACCTCACCGACACGAACACGTGGTTGACGAATGGCAGCAGTGCCAGCAGCCTCAGCGCGACGCTGGCGGCACAGACCACCGCCGCCTCGGCACGGCCAACGCGAACTTTCAGCGCTTCACGCGGGACGGGGTCCGCAACGACGGCTTCCGCCCTCTCGTCACGCCTGCTGGACGCTCTGCCCCCGTCGCTGCAGTGCGACGACAACGCTGCCGCCGGGGCTGCGAGAAACAGTTCTAGCGTTGAGCATGGAAGCGCGCGGTTGCCGCTCCAACGTGGCCGGCGTGCAGATGGCCGTCACCGCCGCGCAAGCACCTACGCGATGTCTCCTGGCTTGGCTGATGTGCCGACCTTGACGGGCTCTCTCTCCGATTGCGACACCTCTTTGAGCAGCGAGGACACCGTGGCGGCGGCGAGGGAAGAGACTGTTTGCACGGACGTGGCAGCGGCAGCAGTGCCGCTCGTGCAGTCCCCGCTCCAGCAGGAGGGTCAACAGAAGCCGCAGCACCACCAGCAGCAGCATCAGCAGCGTCCCGCCACTGCCCGCGCCACCGCGGACACGTCGTTTGGCATTGAGCTCGTCTCTGCCCTTGTCTCGCCCCGCGGCACGTCAGGCACCGGCTCACCGCCAACGATGCGGGATGCCTCCGCCTCACGCCCGTCCTCCTCCGAGAGCGGCATGCCGTTGAGACTCGTCACGGTTGTACCGCCGTCGCCGTCGGCTGGATCGGTAGCCACGTCGCCCGTCAGCGACATCCCTACGCGCAACGCTCCGCTGCCGCCCCAGCAGCAGGCGCAGCCGCCGCCATCACGCGACGAGGCGGAGTCGGAGGCGCACCACCGCAACACGGTGCGCTGGCTGCCGGGGGAGAGTCCCTCCTTCCGCTCCGTCTCTGGTGGGTCGATGCGGTCGTCGCTGCTGCTGCGTGCCGATCCGCTGACGAGTCGCAGCGCTCCCGTGCACGGCCACCCCGTCGCCGGGTACGTGGCGCATGGTAGCAGCAGCCCGCTGCACTCCCCCCTCGCCGGCGACGTCCCCCGCTCCATCTCGTTTCACTCGCTGCCCGCCGCCCGCGTGCATGTCTGGTCCGCCGAGGAGAGTGTGGATCTGCCGATGGATGTGTGCGGCACTGGCACGGCCTTCTCGTCCGAAAAGGACAAGACCGACTCGCCAAGCCGCACAACGGAAGGCAGCCTCACCACCAACGCCTCCGGCTACGCGGGATACGGCGTGGAGTGTCCAAACCTCACCTCGGCGTGCTTTCAGCAGCTCAACAGCTTCTCGCGATCACGCGTGAGTGTCTCGGGCGGCGCCGCTCAGCGCAGCACAGTGGGCGGCGGCGGCGGTGCCTCGCACCACGGTTCCATGGCGGTGGTAAATCTCGCGAGTACGACGAACAGCGGGCTGGCACGCGCCACGACTTTGGTCAGCTCGACAACACGCACGACAACGACGCACACGACGACGACGACGTTCGCCACGGCGGACGGTGCTGCCGAGTCCTCGAAGACCGGGATCGCCGCCACCGCGAACCCAGCAGCGGGCGGGGCGGCCGCCACCACCACCACCGTCACGACCACCGCCGTCTCCTCCATCACCTGCTCGGCTCGCCACATCATCGTGGCGCAGCGCAGCGGCGGTGGGGCGGCGGCAATGGTGGCAGCTGCGACAGCGAGTATGTTGGCCGCAGCCATCGACAGCCCACTCGACAGAAGCAACGGGCTGATGCACGAGGCCGCCCGCGGCGATGCTGCGCAGTCGCTGGATGCCGTCATGGTGGACGACCCCGATGCCCCGCCCTTCGCGAAGGCGGCCCTCCGCCGCTTCCGCGAGCAGAACCCGATGAAGAACGGCAGCGCCACGCGGCGGGCCGAGCCACGGACACGCGATACGGCGACGTCGCCACGGCGGGCGCGGACGCACAGCCAGAACAGCGTCGCCGACTGCCCCGTGTCCTTCTTCGTCTCCACCGCCGCGGTGCAGTCGTGCTGCACCACACACTCCTTCATGGCGGAGGCGCGCTGCATTAACCGATCCACCGCGAATTCGCCGCCCTCGCCGCAACACTCACCGCCGCCGCCGTCGTCCACCGCGTTGGTTGGTCGGCACCGCACCAGCGAGGAGGCGGAGGCCTGCGTGGAGAAGGTGGCGAAGCCGCTGAGGGCGAATCCGCTCGCTGTGCCGGCCGCCGCGAGGGAGTCGACAGAGCCGCTAACGGCGACGGAAATTCATTTGCCCGTTTTTCGGCAGAAGGCGAAGTGCTCGTCACGCAAGAATGCGGTGCGGGGGTGGTAAAGGCTTGGTGTTGACCTAGTGCTTTCTTCCTAGCCCCTTCGAAATGATTAAAAAAAAAAAACGTAACAACAACAATAGGGAATGATGACTTTTGTTTGTGTGTGTTTGTTTGTTTGGGTGATTCACGTTGTGATTGGTTGCTTTGTTATTCCTTTATTTATTTCTTTTTCATTTCTTTCTGATTTCCTTTTAATTGTACTCCTACGTTGCGTAGTCCGCAGCCTCCAGCCGCAATCCTAAGAATTTTTTTTTTGATCGCGTGCCTGCCCCCCTCTTTTTTCCCCCCTCCGTATATTTGCTTTTTTGTAAAAAAAATCTATTGCGTGTTTTTTTTCCTCCGCTGATGTTTTTTTTTTTCTTCGCGAGGGTGAAGTCAAGTTCTTCGCTCTCTCGCCTCTTTTTGCCCGGAAGGCGAAGGAAGTGGAATAAAGAGGCACATTATGAGAGTGTTAGGGCCTCGTCCACCAGCGTGCTTGTCACATCCGTCTCGCTTGCGTCGCTTTATCTTTTTTATTTTATATTTATCTTTTCCTTTCTCCCTTGGTTTCTTCTCTTCCATTTTTTCTTTTTTTTCTTCCTTTCTGTCACCCCCCGTCACCCCTCACCCAGTCGTCCCCCTCCCCCCTTTTTTATTTTCCTCAAGAACTATTTTCCCTTTTTTTTTTCTTGTCCTCTTCTATCCGATATACCTGTGCCGGGGAGGTTCTGCTCTCCTGCCCTATCCGCCAGGCGGCGAGCGACGCGAAACTCCGACGTCGACGCAGCACATTCTTTTTTTTTTTTGGCAGCTAAAGGTGAACTACTAGACAGTACACCTTTTTTTTGTCTTGAAAAGCAAGAGAAAATAAAAAAAGCGAACAAGACGGGCCTCTTCTAGGTGTGCATACTCGTATTTGTATCGCCTATGTAGATCTGCTTGTCAATTCGTTTATTTATATTTTTCACCTTTTCAATTTATTTGTGTCTCGTGCCCTTTTATGTTGCTTTCGTATTAGAGTTATTGTTTTCATCTCGTGTCGAGCTTTCTCTTTTTCCCCCTTTCCCCCTCCTCCTCGACTTCATAATTTAGCAGCCCCCTTTTTATTATTACCAGCATTTTTGCCTTTACGCTCTCCCGTTTCTTCTTCTTTTTCTTTTCTTCTTTGCTTTACTCCACCTTTCAAGCCGTCTTGCCAACACGCGAACGAGCTGCCGTGGTGGATAAAAATACAAACAAACAACCAAATGAGATACATTGGAACCACCTTTTATATCGGTTCAAGAACAATCCGCGTGGATCGGAAAGAGAATGGGAAAAAGGAAAAGATACAGCCATAAGCCTCAGTTCTCAATAAAGCAAGGTGTTCTTTTTGTACTCTTCAATAGGTTTTTTGATGTCTAACAATTGTCTCTCGCGTTGCTAATCCTGTTGTGGGTTCTTTTTCCCCTTCTTTTTCAATTTTTCAGTTTTAAACCCCCTTTTATAAGTAGTTCGGGTGGTCGACTTCATACCTTTCCTTCTCTTTCTCTCTCGGCCCTTATCCTCGCTCTTCTTTTGCAGATATTGATTTTCTTTGTTTTCCTTTCCCCTCCTCTCTAATTCTCCTTCTCATGTTTTCTACACTACTCGAGAGTAGAACTGACATGTTTCCTCGTGTGGAAGGGTCATTGCTTGTCTGCGCCTTTAAAAGAAAGAAAATCGGCGTCTTGTGCTTTTCCCTGTCTTCATAAAACAAAAAAAAAAGTAGCTTGCGCTCTCTGACGGACTCTTCTGTCCATCACAGCGCTAAAAAATCCGTTTCTCTCTTTTGCTATTGTTCACTTCAAGCATGTACAAGCACCAAAGTTGGTGAAAAAAAAGAAATTGTCGATGCCAATATATAACACACACCCAAACAAACACACTTACAAACAAACTTAAGCACTCTGTGAAAAAAAAAAAAATGATGCAAGAGGACGGCTTGTGCAAGGCTGGCCTCATACACTCCATTGCCTTAGCGCACCTGCCATCTCTACGTTATTCCCCCTAATACAGTAAAACAACAACCAAAAAAAAAATTACGCACTATACCTAAAATTTCGAAGTACTTCATTTGCTTTCCTCGTGATGTCCTTGCTTTTTCCTTTTCTGGTATTTTAACAAGCTTGTATTCAACGGGAGCTTTTTCTTCAAGTAATTTTTTCTTCTAAAGTTTCCAACAGAAGAAAGAAAAAGAAACAGTTTTCTATACTTTGCAAAGTTTGCGAAATCGCGTACACCCTCATTTCTGGTCGCTGCGAAGTTTTTTTTCCCCCTAATTTTCAAGCTACGTCGGAGAAGCATCGCGGCTTGTGCCGCCCGCCCCGGCGGGCCACAGCGATATCGTTGCAGTTCGCCACCCCCCACGATGTCATCCTAATGTTCTTTCTTGTGCTCCTTTCTCTTCTTTTGTTTTTTCCTCTCTCTGTGCGCATGCGATTTTTTTTGATTTCCTTTTCTGCTTCGCCTCGCTCGTTTTGTTGTTCCGATTTTTTTTTTTAATCCGTCAAGAGAAGCGAACGCAACTGCACCTTCGTCTAGTTGCTTGACAGAAATTCGTCCGTGCCCTTTTTATATTCTTCGTTTGTACCCCGTGTTCAAGTCATCTGTTTTTTTTTTTTCGCTCTTCTCTTATCTTCTTCATCTTCATCTCGGTGAGTACCTCTATACATATCGCCGCTCCGTACCTCACGGACGGACTCCGTACTTGACCAACGCGAGCAGAATCTAAAGTGGCCGCCAGAGCAGCGGGGTGATGGCATTGGTAGCGGCCACGAAGCGACACGACGAGAGCGGTGTGACGAAAGGGCGTTGGAGCTCCTCTCTTTTTTTCTTTTCTCGTGTATTCGACGCCGTTATTCCGAAGAGCTGCTTGCGGAGCTGTCTCATCCAACCCGCCGCCGCGGCGCCCTCTCGTATGTCTCTTTGCACGAAAGGTCCGCGCGCGCTCGAGAAAGAGCGCATTACCAAAGATTGATGGAGTGAGGAGGCAGACGCGATGAATCCGCGCAGTTTCCGTGACCGGACGATGTACCGATCTCATTTGCTGTGCCTCTGCCATGCGCTGCCTCATCCAGTGAGCCGTAGTGTTCTTCTCGCCGTATTTCCCTCCTCTCACATCCTCCTACTCATCAACTTGTCGCTTTCTACTCTCTTCTCTTAACTCTTTCGGAAGTGCGAAAAAAAAAATAGAATTACATACATAAGGAGCCCCAAGCGTTTCTTCTATCTTTTGGGTTTGTTTTTCTTTGTGCCGGTTACTAGCTGCTCACACTACACGATGCTCACGCGATGCCGCCTCACGTTCACACTGCGCACATCACCGCGGCGCCTTGCTGTCGATAGGTGCATGACGGCCCACTCGCTGACAGCAGCGGTCCCCACGCCCAGCACGCAGCAGCGGCGGTGCAGTGCGGTGCTTGGCCAGCCGTGTTTGCCGGGCAGCGGCGCGGTGAGCCGGCGGTGCTGCGCCACAACATCCGCTACGCCGGAGGCATTGGAGGGAGAGAAGCCATCTTCTGCTTCAGCTTCTCCCGCTCCCACCGACAACGGTGCTGTGATGCCCGTCTCTCGCTACAGCGTGAGCCGGAGCTCGTCGCCCATTTCCAAGTGGGAGACGGTCCCGAACTGGTGCGACCTCTGCTGCGAGCCGGTCAATGCGCGGGAGCAGCACATCGGCAAGCGAGAGCATATCTGCATGGAGACGGCGCTGCAGGCGGCGGTGGCCTACCCGCGACGCTGGAGCGCGCCGGAAGTGTGGGAGGGTGCGGAGCTGTTTCGCCATCATTACACCCGGCGTCCGCGCGGGCAGCCACGACAGCTCTCGGCGCACATGCGCCGCATGCTGGAGGCTGGCCTGCACGTGCCGGCACCAGACAGCCCGCTGAACATGTTCTACGAGGCTTTTGACCGGGACGAGCCAATGGCGCGGCGAGAGGAGATCATTGTGCTGCTGCTGCACCTCCAGGCCTGCGGGGTGCTGCACCTGACACCGGCGAACCTCGCAGACGCCGCGCTGCACGGCAGTGCGGTGTTGCACAAGGAGTTGATGCCGCTACTGCTGCGTGTGTACCCAGACGCGGAGGTGCGCAGCTTCTCGGCCATGTTGGCCCTCAGCCACTCCGCCTGGGCCGCGGAGGCACTCTTCTACTTTGCCGGCCTGCAGGCGTTGCTCACGCCTGAACTTATTCGCGCCTTCTCCGGCAAGAGCAGCAAGGCGCTGATGAGCAGCTTGGAGGGCGGTGACGACGGCGCGGAGGGTGGTGGCGAGGGACCACAGACAGACGCGGTGGACGGCAGCGGCGACGGCGGCGATGAGGCAGGCGGCGTGTCCATGTACTTGAGGTGCATCACGCCGCGCGCTGTGCTTGGGATGCTGCGGTGGTCCTCCGAGCCGGAGAAGATGCAGGTACCACCCGCAATTCTGGCAGACGAGAAGCGCTACGGCCACTACACGACGTTGGCGGCGCGGGCCTGCCGTCTGCTGCTGTCAGAGTTGGCCTTTCTGCGCGTCAGCGAGTACGTGGTGCGCGCAGAGAGCTTGATGCGGGCGGAGCTGACGGAGGAGGCGGAGCGGCACCAGAGCCGGTCACAGCGGTCGGTCGATGGGGTGCAGCAGCGCGGCGAGCAGAGGAGCACGCTGACGCCGACGCAGGTGCGCCTGATCTACACCCAACGCTCCATCCCTCACCTCTCAAACGAGGGCAGCGTGGGTCTCAACGGCGGTTCCTCTCTCTCCGCGGCAAACGTGCTCGGCACGTCAACGGCGGACAACGCGATCCGGATGTTAGAGGGGCGGCGCGCGCTTCGGGTAAAACGGAAGCATCAGTCAAGTGGGACCGCTACCTCGTCGAAGCCCCTGGCACGCACCGTTTTATTTCGCTGAGTTGTGGTGGGCGTCCGTGCTCGTGTGGAGCGGTCGTTCGTAACTTTTTGCTGCTTTGTTTTTCCCTTTTTCCCTTTCTCTTTACTCACACACACTAAATGCCGAGGATGCTGAACAATAGTTTTCATTTCGTGAGAGTGCGTTGGTGGAGCGGGAGAAAGCGTGCTTGACCTGTCTCTAGCATCACAGGCGAGGGTCTGTATTGCTGAAGCTTGACAGCGCGCACTTCGACAAGTCCAGCTGCAGCGGAAGAGCAATCTTGATCCACGGTGAGCATACATCAATTTCTACTCTCTCAATTTCTTTCTCCATTCGTGGATCACGTTTACGTTGTTTAAAATACAATATAATTAAAAAAAAAAAAAAAACAGGTGCGCTTTGCTTCTTTCCCACCGGCCACCTCTTTTTTCTCCCACTCGTCACGCGCGCACACACACATACTAGTTATCGAATACAACACACGAAGAGACCAATACAAGAAACAACAAACAACACAAATATGATTCAGTTTCTTCTGCTGATGAGCCGGCAGGGCAAGATTCGGCTGGCCAAGTGGTACGTGACGCTCTCGCAGAAGGAGCAGGCAAAGATCATCCGCGAGGTCAGCCAGACGGCACTCGGCCGCTCCGCCCGGTTGTCCAACGTCTTTGAGATTGAGGGACGCAAGTACGTCTGCCGCCGCTACGCCTCTCTCTACTTCATCGCCTGCGTGGACAAGGCGGACAACGAGCTCATCACGCTGGAGGTGATTCACCACTTTGTCGAGGTGCTCGATCAGTACTTTGGCAACGTCTGCGAGCTCGACCTCATCTTCAACTTCCACCGCGCGTACTTCATACTAGACGAGGTGATCCTCGGCGGCGAGTTGCAGGCGAGCAACAAACGCGCCACGCTGCTCTACGTCGACCGTCTCGACGTGACGGCGGAGCGCAGCGAGGCGAAGATCGACGGCAGCTCGCTTGTCGATCAGGTGACCAACGTGATCAGGGGCTTGTAGAGGGGAGAACGGAAAAGGGGCAGTTTTTTTTTTTTGTCTTTGATGCAGTTGTTTGCAGTGCTTTGCTATTAGTTGTCTGATATGCGTGTGGGTCTTGCCGTGGACTGTCCACTAATGAAATCGAGAGCTTCAGGAGGAAAAGAGATGTGCCTGCATGACGCGACGCTTGACTGTCGACGAAAACAGAGGGAAGAAGATGCCGATGCGGAGCTCCTCTTTTAATTGCACTCATCTTCTCGCCACCCCATTTCTTGTCCTCGTTTTCCCTCCTCTCTTCTTAATGGCAGGTGGTCATATGCGTAAGTGAGCAGGGTTTTCTGGCTTTCGGGGAGAGAGAAATGCTTGGGCTTCGGTGGGGGGGAGGCAGGGTTGGGGTTTTGGGAAGAAAGGGAAGGGTTTGGGACGTGTGGGTGAAGTTTTTTTTGTTTGGCGTTGGCGCGCCGCTACCAATCGTTTCATTTTCTGTGCTCTTTTTCTTCTGTTTTCTTTCCAGGCAAGTCAACAAGAAACGACGAAGATCTGCACGCAACAACGCGGCGTGGAGAGAGAGAGCAAAATACAGCCCGGCTCACAAAGGTACGCAAACAAGAAAGAAAGAAAAAAAAGAGAGCAAACAAAAACCCCGCAAGTACAGAAAAAAAAAAAGAAGAAATGCAAGAAAAAAAAAAATAGTCGGAAGCGAAAGGGAACCAACACACACGCACACAGAGAGATACGTACAAGTACAGCTGGGAGATTCAAGAGGTACAGGAGCTAAGGGAAGAAAAAAGGAAAAGAAGAAAGCGCCGTTGTGATTCTAAGTATTTTTTTTTCTAGTCAGTAAACGAATACTGCTCATTACAAAATTGAGAAAAAACAAATGAGAAGAGAGAGAAGTCTACATCTCAATCCCTTCCGCCACCTTTTGGTAGTAGTCGTACAGCACCGTGCGGTAGTTCTGCCGGGCCTCGTGGATGCGGCGGCGCATGAAGGCAGCGGCCTCGATCTCGTTCTTGTCGATCGCCAGCCGCTCCGCCAGGTCGTGGATCGTCTTCTTGGGCTTGAAGCATGGCAGCCCGCTGTGCAGCATCAGCTCCACCAAGATGCAAATTTCTCGCGCGTACTGCCGCACCGCGAGGTAGCAGCGGTTGACGAGCGTCTTGAAGTCGATGTAGCTCTCCTCGTCCACCAGGGCACGCGTGAGGGACTTGCTGTGCAGCGTCGAGTCGCCGGCGACGTCCATGCCAATCAGCTGCACCATCTCGGTTGTCAGCTTGAAGGGCGACGACTCGAAGTTGATGTCCCCGCCGGGCGAGGTGTCGAAGAGGAAGCCGAAGTCGATGTGGACGAGGTTGCCGGCGTTGTCGATCATGATGTTGCCGTTGTGACGGTCCTTGATGTTGAGGATGAAGGAGACGACCGAGTAGGCTGCCGTGCTTTTCACGAAGTTCTCCCGCGCGCGGCGGAAGCTGACGGACTCGGGGTGGCCGAACGTCTGCACAAAGAACTCCGCCAGGTTCGACTCCACCAGCTTGCCAATCTCGTTGCGGCTCATTGAGTGCGGCACACATTCGATGATACCGCTGTCCTGCCCAGTCGTGACAACGCGGTAGGGGTAGAGGTACGACGGCACGCCGACAGAGCACAGGATGCGCTGCATGAGCCCAATCAGCTGGAGCGAGATCTGGTCCTGCCGACAGTCGTCACCCATCTTGAAGATGCACGCCTTCACCAGCGGCGCGGACTCGGCCGCCCCGCGTGGATGGTGGCTGTGACGCTGCTCCTCCTCTTGCTGCTCTGCCGCGGCCATCTCCGCCGGCGTCCGCAGGTCCTCGAAGTCGCGCGGCACACACGTGAACTGCACGAGAATGGGGCACTTCGCGGCACTCTGCATCGCGCCGGCCGTCTTGGGGATGACGCCGGTGATGCGGTAGCCCGGGTCGGTTGGGAGGTAGAGGTGCTGCGTCGCCGGCGGGGTGTGGAAGCACTCGTCCTTCAGCCGCTGCCGCAGGTTCGGCTTGCGCTGCGGCTTGTCGAACTTCATCAGCTCGCCCGACAGCGACGTCACAAGACCGACGAAGTCGAACTCGGCGGTGAAGAAGTCCATCTGCGCTGGTGTGAAGGCCTCCTTCACCTTCGTCTCGACCGCCTGGCACTTCTTCGCCAAGGCGCCGCTGCCCTGTCCCTCCGTCTGCAGCGACCACAGCAGCTGGTGTGCAAACATGGTGCTCTTCACGGCCATGCGCAGCAGGAAGGCCTGGATGCTGCCGCTGCGGTCGGTGGCGAGCAGCTGCAGCAGCTGGGGTAGGTAGAAGATGAGCTGCTCGCTCTGCTGCGACAGGAGGCTGCGGATGGCGTAGCCCGTCACGTTCTTGTACGCCGCGTAGCGAGGGTGGAGGAGACGCAAAGATTGCACAATCGTGCAGTGGCGGAAGAGGAAGAGCCGCGGCGCGCCTGCCGCCAGGACCTCCTCCGTCAGGTAGAGGTCCGCTGCCTCGGCAATGTTCGCGTAGCGCTCCGGATGGGCGACAACGTGCTGCGACGCCGCGATGCGCACGGCGTCGATGCTGGAGAAGCGGAACACCATCGCAACGACCACGGCCGGGTTGTGGTGGTCGGCGCAGTCCACCAGCTTCTCCCAGCCAGAGGTCGGTGTCGTGTCCGCCAGCTTCAGCGTCTGCCGCGGGGCCCGCCAGACCTCGAGCCGGAGAAGCTCGTGCTGCATCAACACCAGCAGCAGACGCAGCAGCCCCTGCATCCGGGCCTGCTCCTTCGCGATAATTTTGCGCAGACCCGTCTCGCCACCGTCGGCGGCCTGCCGCACCACGTGCACGCTCTCCCGCACGACACTCAGCGACTCCCAGTGGTGGATCGTCGCGGCTCCGCTGGCGGCGGTGTGGACGCCGCTGCTGAAGTCGAGAAAGCCAAGGGTGGTGCGTGACAGCAGGCCGGCCTCCTCCTTCAGCAGCTGCGTCAGGGCACGCACCACGACCGCCTCCTCCGCCGCCAGCACAAGGTCCTTGGCGTAATACCAGCTCGGCGGCGTCTTGCTGAACCACCGCAGCAGCGCCTTGTACCACCGCTGGCGCAGCGCGCCAATCGCGGAGAAGGGGACGACCGTCACAAGGCCGGTCTGCAGGCGCCGCATATTCGCCTCGCGCAGCGTGCGGGCGATGCTGCCCACCACAAGCATGCACCGCATCACCTCCCCGAACATGGCGTCCCGCAGCGTGAGGACGCTCGCGAACTGCATCATGTGCGACGCGACGAGGTAGAGCTGGCGCAGCACCTCCGCACTCAGACAGAGCGGGTTGGCGGCGGAAACGTACATGTCCACCAAGAAGGAGAGGAGCAGCTTGTGCGGGGAGGCGGCAACGCCCTCGCGACCCGTCGCAGCAGCGGTGGCAGCAGTGGCAGCCTCCTCGGCATCGCCACGCACGTCGACGTCGCCCGTCTGCACCTGCTTGTTCTTGGAGGCGCAGAAGCCGTCGAAGAGGCCGAGGCGGTTCGCTGCCGTCCACACCAGCGCCGTGTCGATCTCCTGCAGCAGCGGCAGCAGGTAAGCCTCGCGGTCCTGCGAGAGGAGCCACTTCCAGCACAAGATCGCGTCGTAGAGGACGTCAGACCGAAACGTCTGCACCGGCCCCTGCACAAGGTACTGCAGCAGCTGCCGCCGCCCACTCGCGCTACCGTTGCCGAGGACGAGCAGCGCCACCGCCGGCGCAAAGCTCGTCGCCGTCTGCGCGCGCTCGGCCACCGCGGCGTCCCCCACCGCCGGAGCGGCGCGCAGCTCCGCCATCACGTCGTCGTTGTCGTCGTCCGCCGCCGCCGCCGAGCCGAGGGAGAGCGCGCTGCTCACCGCGTAGCCACTCTCGACGAAGAGCGCGCGGGCAGGCCGGAAGAGCGCCGACTCGAGGCGCAGCGTGACGGCCGTGAGAAGCGCACGTCGACTGAGCCGTGTCGCGAGCCGCAGCTGCGCCGTCACCGTCGCCTCCACCTGCCCCACCGAGGCGTACCAGCCGGCAGCCTGCAGCGTGCCCTGTGCCCGCCCATGCAAGAGAAGGCTCTGGGCGTAGTTGGACATCACCACACGACCCGCAGCACGGGCGCCGCGCACCACCGCGACGGCGTCCGCACTGCTTTTGCCGGCGCTGCCCGGTGCGGCGGTCTGTGCGCTGCGGTACACCTCCTGCTGCTGCGAGGCCAGCACGGCGAGGCGCGAGCCCGCCTGCCGCCCACCCGCCTGCGCGGCCGCCCGCTCCCCGCACTCCTGCTGCTGGATCACCATGAACTTGACCGCCGTCTCGAAGAGGGCCTGCGGCGCCTTTTCCTGCGCCAGGCTCGCCCACCGCTCCGCCACGCCGGACACAAAGGCAATGTGCCGCTGCCGCTCCGCGCTGTGCGGGTCCGCCGCCACCGATGGCACCTCGGCGAAGCTGACGTAGCTGCAGAAGCCTTCGATCTGCGCCGCCGTCCCGCTGTCGAGGAGGTCCAGCACGCACCACAGCAGCGGCAGCGCGCTCGCGTGGGCGGCGTAGCCGGGAAAGGACTCGACAATGCGAATGGCAAGCCGACTCGCCGCCTCCCGCACCGAGGCCAGCGCGAAGCTGACGAGGAAGACGAGCTGCGTGAGGTCGGTGCGGGTCACCTGGTAGGCCACCGCCGGCAGCATGCTCCTCGCCGCACGGATGTACTCCTCGCACGCCGTGTCGAAGATGGCGGCGAGGGCGAGCGGGATTGTGGGGCTCGCGACAAACTCGCGCACCTCGAAGTGGCGGTAGAGCGTCAGCTGCGCCACCGACCCGGCGGCAGCGCGCAGAATCTCCAGCTCAGCGATGGAGCGCATCAGCACCAGCTCTCCGGTCGTGAGCCGCCCCCAGTGCTCACTCTTGCCCCCGCAGAGCAGCTTCAGCGCCTTGCGCAGCTCGTGGTGGGCCGGCCCGGACGTCGCCGCGACGTCGGCTGCCACGGCGGCGTGGCTGCGCTCGGCCGCGGCGCGGTACCGCAGCAGCACCGCGATGTCCGCCATCGACTGCTGCACGTCCGACGAGCACATTCGCAGCAGCGGGGCGGCGGAGGCCGCGATGAGGCGCAGCAGGCGGCACTGCGTGGTGGAGAGAATCGGCGCGCGTCCGAGCCCGGCGGCGGCGGCGGAGGAGGCGCCGTCCTGCGCCGCCATCAACGCCTCGGTGGTGTAGCTGTAGTGGGACAACATCATCCAGCACGAGCGGAAGATCGTCCAGCACTCATGCTCCATCCGCTCCTCCGCCGTCGCCGCCCCGCCCTCGCCGGTCGCCACATTCGCGCGCGACAAGCGGCGGTAGTAATGGAAGACGTACTGGTCGCTGGTTGTCGCGTCCTCGGCGGTCAGGTAGCGGGCGTAGTGGTGATGTGTGCAGAGCTGCTCCAGCGACTGCGCGGGGAAGAGGGTGGAGAGGTGCAGCAGCAGCGCGAGGGGGCGGAGAAAGGGGGCGATGACTGGGAAGGCGAAAGGCGCCATGGCGGCTGGCGTCGTGGTCGCATCGAGTGGCCGCCGGCTTCCGTTCACCGGGTTCTGATAAAGCACACCGGAGGAGGGCCAGGCGACAGAGAGGACGCACTGGATGGCGCCGCGCAGCAGCAGCACCACGCTCATCCGCTCCGCATTGAAGGCTTTGAGAAGGTGCGTTCGCGACCGCGCAAAACCGTCCGCCCCCCTCTCCGCAACACCGCTGCTGTCGACGAGTTCGGCCTCCTTGGAAAGGGCGAACGCCACACGCGACATCCCGCAGAGCCGCTCGTGCACGCGCAGGACAAGGTTCACAAACGCCTTCACCGCGACGGACATGACAGGCGTCGGCACCTTGCGCTTCACCCCGGTTCCCTCCGCCACGCGCCACAGGTGCTCTCGCAGGGAGTCGACGTATGTGTCGCACAGCAGCTGCCCGTAGCGCGACAGCTCCTCTTTCCGCGACATGGCGTGCCGACTCGGGCCACCCTCACCGGCAGCGCTGCCGCCGCCCTGCAGCGGGTGCAGCAGGCGCTCCAGCGCGGCGGCCTCCTCGTCCGTCTCCTCCGCCGCGTAGGCGCCCTCGACGTAGGCCGCCGTGGGGACGATGATGGCCGACATGGCGTCGAAGCAGAGGGCGAGGCGGCGGGCACGGCGCTGCTCGGCCTGCTTGCGCGTTTCCTCAGCGTCGCCCGCTGTGGGTGCGACCGTCGCTGGTTGTGTTCCCGCTGTTGCCGCTTTCGCCTGAAAGGTCGTGCTGGTGGCCTGACGTCCCAGCGCCTTATTCGTGAGGCTGGTGACAGGGTCGTCGAGGCCGCGGCGGGCGGAGATGCGCACCACCGCGTCCATCACCTCCGACACCGCGAAGGAGCGGAGGTGGTGATTTGTGGCGCACAGGTGCTGCATGCAGACAGCCGCCACCATGCCCCGCACCATCGAGCTGCTCTGCGCTGGTGCGTTCTTGGTTGCGGCGTTGGAGGGCGAGCTGGCAGCTCCTGGTGCGGTGTCGCTGCCGTCGTCCTGCTGCTGCTGCAACACGGTGAGGATCAATTCGTGCAGGATGAGCTCGATGCGGCGGTAGAAGTTGTTGGAGAAGCGCGCACGCTGCCGCGTCACCCGCAACACGTCAATTGCGACGTCGCTGGTCGCCGGGGCGGCGACACGCAGCGAGCCGACGGGGGTGAGAGGCTGCGGCGGAGGCAGAGAGGCGGTGCCGCCACCCACCGCCTTGGCCACGCTGCTGCTGTGGAACTCAATCGCCGTCACGACGCTCAGCACGCGGGCGGCGGTGTCGGTGAGGGAGGAGCGCAGCTGGCCCGCCTCCTCGCCCGCCGGCAGGGCGTTGAGGATGCTCGTCGGCAGCAAGAGCAGCTTCACGATGTTGCTGCAGATGGAGATGCGCAGCGCCTCCTCCTCCTCGGAGGGGATGTAGGGGGAGGCGGCGGTGCGGCCTGCTGTGGCTGCTGCTGCTGCGGTCGCCGCACCGCCACCGCCGCTGCCCAGAGCCGTCGCGGCGGCCAGCTGCGGAGGTCGTCCGGGTGACTGCGTGGAGGCTGCCAGGGGGATATCTCCCGAGTCTGGCGTGCGCCACGGCTGGTGCTGCGGCTGCAGCGACGGCGACGGCGAGAGAGGCGCCATGAGGGCTGCCTGGTAGTCGCTGGTGGCGCTCGTAATGATGTAGTAGCAGCGGAGGCGCTCCACCTCGGTGCGGAGCAGCTGCTGCACGACGATGTCAATGTTGTGGCGGAAGAGGGTCAAGGGACGTTTCTCTGACGTCGCCACGACGTCCTCCCAGGCGCCGATGACGTCGTGCAGCGCCTTCCACACAAGCTCCATCAGCTGGTCGCCCTCCGTGAAGTCTGGCATTGCCCCGTAGTCGACCACCTTCGCGGCGCATTCCTTCGCCATCTCCTGATACTGCCGGATAAGCAGCGTCAGCGTCGCCGACACGACGTGGGCGTGGAGGACCTCGCGCTGAAAGAGGCCGCGGACGACGTACGTCTCTTGGATGATGGCGGTGATCCAGTTGTTGGTGCGCTCGTAGTCGATGGCGCGCGAGCAGCTGATCGCCTCCAGCAGTATCGACAACACCCGCTTGAAGACGAGCTCGCGGCGGTGGGAGGAGGTGGCAAAGGCGTCGGTGAGGTCGTGCATGTGGTTCACCAGGTCCGGGCCGAGGTAGAAGAGCTGCTGCGAGTAGGTGAGGGAGATGCCGCGCAGGATGCCGAGGGCAACCGTGTCGCGCACGCAGACGTCGATGTCTTGCGGGATGTTGCTCACAAAGATTGCGTCAATGGCGCGGTGGCCGAAGCCGACGAGGCCCCAATTCCGCTCCCTCGTTAAGGCGGCGGGCTGCACCGGGGTGCGGGCGCTCCCGTTTGCCGCGCCGCTCGCACTCCGCGCACTCGCGGGGAAGGGGATGGAGGTACTCATCTCGTTGCCCACACCGCCAGACCCGTCCTCGCCCTCCACGGCGTCGTCGTCGCGCAGCTTCAGCCCGCAGGCGACAAGGCACGCCGTAAAGTCCTCCACGTTGACGTCGCAGGCGAAGTGAATTGTGCGCAGCTTACCCAGTAGAGTGGTGTAGAGCGAGCTGCACTCTGTATAAAAGCCCTTCGTGCGGGCAGCCGGCAGACCACTGAAGCGGCACGCCACCGCAAAGGCAAAGAAGGACACCATGGCGGCAGCGGTGCGCTGCGACACAACGCGTTGCGCCGCATCGGGTGACGTGAGGACGTCGTTGAGCCGCGACAGCCGCAGCAGCGTGCGGACGCGGGGGTCGTGCAAGATGTCCACACTCGCGCTGCGCTCGACGCCGGCGCTGATGGAGCTGCTGCGCCGCACAAACGCACTCGCCAGCGACTCGGTCCGCGGAAGTGTCGCTCCGTACCGCGCGGGGGAGGGCAGCGTGGCCCGCACGAGCCCCGTTCGCGACCCCGTCGTTGAGGAGGGGTGCAGAGAGTCGAGGGCCTTTGAGTTGAGGTCCATGAGACGGTCCACCATGCGCAGGTAGCCGCCATCCACCACACCGGTCAACCGCAGCACACCATCCCCGGCACGCCGTGGCTCAACGGCATCCGTGCCGGGCGTCGAGTCGGCGTCCCCTTCTTCCTCTCCTTGCCCCCACACATCACTGAGAGGGCTCAGCACGGCAGCGTCGGCCCCGTCCCGCCCTGTCGCGCCGCTGAGGCTTCGTGGGCGGCTGCATTCGTGGCCGGCAGCGGTGGTACTCGCACTCTCCTCCGCCAAAAGCCGCGACAGCACCGCCGCCATCATCAGCGTCGGGCTGTCCTTCACCCACGACGGAAACTTTACGTCGTCCATGGTCGCGAAGTGAAAGCGAAGCGTGTCTTGTTCGACCCCCTCGCCGTTTTTTGTTGTTGTTGTTGTTGGTGCCGCGTGCAGAGTTTTGGAAGTCGCAGCACGCCTAGGTAGTGACCGCACAGAGCGAGAGGAAGAGAGAGAGAGAGAGCAGATCTCAAGTAAAACAAAAATAAAATGTTGATGCAGTAGCTCAACAACAACAGATACGCGGGCAAGAAGAAAGCCAAAAAGAACAGAAGACGAAAAGAAAAGGGGGAAGGACAAGTACAGGAGAAGTGGCCCACGCTGCTCAGTGTGTAGAGAGTGAGGAGTAGCAACAACGAAGAGTAAAAAGATGAGAAGAACACAATGAACGCACCGAATAGGGGACGGGTATGCGCAGAGAGAGACACACCCACACAGACAAGCGAACACAAAGTCACACTAGCTCACGGACAGATCGACGCAGATTCCAACACTCTATTTGCTTTCTGCAAGTGGTGATGCTAACATACACGCATGAGAAAGAGAGTGATGTGTGTGTGAGTGTGTGTGTGCACGCGGAGAAATGAGGAGCAGGAGATAAAAGTTATTTAAAAGTTGAGAGAGAGAGGAACAAGGTCCATTTCAGATGGTTGATGGCGAGAGGAGCTTCACAAGGTGGCTAGAACACAAAGGGCATGCGAGCCGCATCCCCTACCACGGCAGCCAGCAGCCAGAAAGAGCGTGCAAAGCCGTGAGTGCAAAGCTTTCAGTGGTGCGCACACAAAACAGCGGAGCTCAGACACAGCGGGAAGCGAAGAAGGCATCCCGCACATCCAGAGGAGCGGCGTGGCCCAGCGTGCCACTTTTAGTCAAAAGAAAAAATGGCGCCTCTTTTCACTACGGAAACGAAGAAAGCCAACCAGACTTTAGCGCCTTCAGCTGTGCACCCGACTCCTTTATCGAAGCACAAAGGTAATTAGCACTGCTCTTCTTTTTCTTTTCTCGTGTCTTGGCGTCAATTAACTTTACGTGCCACTCACAATGCTCGCAGCTGCAGCAATGAACGCGGAGACATCGATGCAGTGACTCTGAAGAAGATGAATAGAAAAACAAATCGTAACGGCCGCCCGCACAAAACCGCGTAGCGACGGGGACAACGCAAAACAACAAAGCGCTTTTTTTTTTGCTACTCTTATTAAAGAGAAGTTTGTCAGTAAGAGCAGCAAAAAGAAAAGCGCTTTGTTGTTTTGCATTGTCCCCGTCGCTACGCGGCTGTGTGCGAGCGATCAAGAGGGTCTACTCCTGTTTTCATTTCACTTCAAGGCAGCTGCGTCGATTTTGGCAAAAGAGAGAAATATATATCAGCAATACTACGAAGGAGACAACAACTGACGACGCAGCTAAGTGAAAATAGGAAAGTAGTGGGCCTCTTCGCATCAGCGCTCACGATCACCGGATCAAATAGAAAGAAAAAAAAAGCTTAGACAAACAAAAGTGAACAAAAGCACAAAGACAAATAAAAGAAATACGGTGTTGTCCTTTTCACTAAGAGGCGAGATGTACAGTAGCAACCACGCAAAAAAAAAAAAAAAAACCAAGAAGAAAAGAAAAGAAAAAAAAAGAGGAAACGTCGACTTACAAGGACGCGGAGGGAGATGGCCCGCACGATTTGAGGCTTTTTCTTCACCAGGTCGGGACTGTTGTCATCGTATTAAAAGGGGTGGCCGGCGCCGCCGGGGAAGCAGGTGGCTTCGTCAGCGCAAAAGCGGTAGTGTTTGCCGGCACAGAGGTCGTGGCTGCCGTCTGCGTCTTCTCTGCTGGTGCCGCCTCAGTGTGGAGCCGCGCCGCCTTTGGAATGGTTTGCGTCTTGGACTTGGCGCACTCGAAAGCCTCTCGCAGGCAACGCGTGGCGGCGAAGACGGCAAAGATCGGGCTGCGTCCTTTGATCGGGATGGGCCGCTCGCCGCCATTTCCCTCCCCCTCGGCACACGCGTCGGCGTACTGCCAGTGGTAGGTGAGGCTGCCAAACTCAACCTCCTGCGCCGGTGGGGCGGCGAGAGCGGCGTCGACCGCCTCGGGGTAAAGGTGGAGGTTGCAGCCAAAGCCCCCAAAGTTCTGCTCCAGCCACTCCGCCATCTCCCGCACCGCCGCCGGCAGGTTGCGCTCGATCGCATCGGCAATGAGCTGGTCGCACGGCGAAAGGTGTCCGAAGCGGCGCCGGAGCTTCTCTGTCATGACGACTTCGCCAGGGGCGTTGCCCCATGCCTGCGCTGCCGCACTCGCCCGCTTCAGCTTCGCGATCTCGTCCCGCAGCGCGTGGTGCACAGGGATGATGCCGGCGACCGGCGTCACGAGGATCGCCTCAGCCTGCCCCTTCTGCGGCGCGGTGCCGTAGTCCATCATGCGCAGCAGCTCCGGCGTGAAGTTCGTCTTGCCGGCGTAGGTGAGGGTGTCGTTGCGGGCGACGCGCTTCGTCGAGGAGTGGCGTGTCTCGACGTCGACAAACTTGTACTCGCCCCTCCTGTTGGTGGGAGTGCGGGGGAAGGCGATACTCAGCACGGTGCTCCAGCCCCCCGTCACAGGTTTCTCCGCGATGCGTACCGGGTCTTTCAGCATATTCGGCGGCGAGACGGACATGCCAAAAACGATGGTGAAGTAGCTTGTGATGTACTCCCGCGGCTCGTTGGACACCGGCAGGCACAAGCGATCAAAAGAGGCCTTCAGCTGGTTGTACTGCTCCAGCGCACCAAGCCGCTCCGCTGCGTTGTACACGGCGTCGAACACCGTCGGCACCAGCGCCGGCCACACGGCTGCCATGCGCTGCTCCGCGTACTCCTCGCTGGACTGCGCCGTCAGCACCGTCCCGTTCGCGCGGAGGATGCGCACTGTGTAGTTCTTTGGCACCGACTCCGCCCCATAGTCTTGGGTGGGGCTGTGCTCCCCTGCGATATCGAGCCGCAGCGTGCCCACCTCCGGGCGACGGTCCTGCATCAGCTGGAAGGCCTGGGCGAGGAAGGATGAGCTGCGGTCGGCAACGAACGTGATGAGGCGACCCAATGGGATCTCGCACTTCCCCTTGAGCCCGTCCGCGTAGATCTTCTCCATCACCACGTCTGGCTGGGAGATGTCGTCGCGTTGCAGCGTGCAGTAGAGCTGAAATTCGCGGGGGAAGAGCAGCTGGGCACCCATCGTGACCACACGTAGCTTTGCCTGCGCACCGCGCACGCAGGCCTCGGACCGGACGAGCTCGATCCACCGACACCCTTCCTTCTCACCCGCCTCGAGGGGCTGGGGGCCAATGCGCTCCTCCATCCACCGCCGCCGCGGCACATCTTCTTCGTTTGCCACGTCGTCAGAGACACACGCGTCCAGCGCGCCGCACCACAGCACCGGTCCGTTCTCCCCAATCTGCTGCGGAGCCGTGCGCACCTGGAACGCCACGATGTTGTACTCCCGCGGGGCCAGCGTCCCCATCATGTCCCGCACCGTCGCACTCTGCACAATCGTCTTGCGCCGCGCCTCTGTCATCGGCTCGGCGGTCTGCTCGACCACCCCGGCAAGCAGCTTGCGGCCGCGCACGTTGCGGCGGCCAAGCTCCTCAGCGGGGCCGAAGGCGGCACCATCAGCATGCGACACGGCGCCGTTGCGTGTTGGCTGCTCCTCGCCCGGCACGTTGAAGGTCAGCTGGCTCAGCAAGTTTGTCGCGTCCACCGCCGCGCTGCTGCCGTCGTCGTCGTCGTCGGACTCCGTCATCACGCCCAATCGGTAGGAGCGTATTGTAGCTGGCTTGCTGGCGGACGTGGTGGCAATGGAGGGCGTGCGCTGCGACGACACCGATTGCTTGCTAGGCTTCACTTGTGGCGCAACCGTCGACGGAGAAAAGTCGCCCGACCCGCAGCTGGAGGGCGGCGTGGCGGTGACGGGGGCCACCTTTCCGCGTGTGCCATCAGGCGGTGGTGGCGGCGACGCAGGTGCGACTACAGGGGCGTCGTCGCCCATCTTCTTCAGCTTCGCCCACGCCAGCAGCGCACGCGTCCGCCGCTCCACCTCCACGGCACACTGCAGACACCTCTCGAGCGTCGCCCCTGCGGGTGCGTTGAGCTCGGCCGCCGCGACCGTATCGGGCCCGTAGACGTACTCGAAGCACGTATGCAGCGCCTTTGGTAGTGGCTCACACGACTTCATCACCACCTCCACCACTGCCGGTACGTTCGCCTGCGGCAGCACACGCCGCGCCAGCTCCATCTGCTCCTCTACGGCGGAGGTAAGGTGTATGAGGATGGCGCCAAACGCGCTGCGCATCGTCACGCCTGACAAGCCAGCTGCTGCTGCTGCTGCCGGGGAGAAGCATTCCGCGGCATCCCCTGCCTCTCCCAAGCTGCTGGCCTCGTCATCAGACTGCAGCGGCGAGGGCGGCTGAGGATGCGTGTAGGGTCCGCCGCACACCTCAAAAGCCGCCTCGAAGTCCTTCTTGAAGCTCGCGCGTGCCACCTTCGTCAGCTTCTTCACATTGTTGGTCACCTCATCGAGGACGTGGAGGGTGTACGTCAAGGCACTGGCAGAAGACTCGATGGCGCTCATGCAAACAGCGCGTGTGGTAGAGATGGCGAGAGAGACGCTGATGACAGCAACGAGAAAAGGAGAAAAAAAAGCCACTGATCAAAGGTTCAGAACGCTTAAATGTGGACAACAACAAGAGCAACAACAATAACAGAATAATACGCACTACAAAGGGAAAGAAAATGCACCGTCCGTTTGGCTGCCAGCGTGGATGTGTATGATGCGTCTCAGTATGGCTCAGAGATCGCGCGGTTTTTTTTTTTTTACAAGCACATGTAGTACGAAACTAACACGTGACAAAGGGAAAAAAAGAAAAGAGAGGTTTTAAAAATTCTCGTTTAAACTTAGAAAAGCAAAACAGCAGTTTTCTTTTTTGTTGGAATGCAGGGCAAATGTCAGAAATTTATTTTTCTGCACCGCAGGGGAAGAGGCTTGCTTCTTCCTTCGGCTCCTCAACACAGCCTCTTTGTGTGTGTGTGTGTGTGTGTGTGTGTGTGTGTGTGTGTGTTCTGTAAAGCAGCAGCTGCACCGCTAAGCGAGGGGCAGCCTTCCAACAATCTAGTTCTTCTTGCGTCTCTGAAACTACCTTTTTTTTTCATTCACCGAAAGCACGAAAAGAAAAAAAATAGCGCCGTGCACGTGCGGAAGTGAAGAGAGGGCAGCTGGAAGTCAAGGAGGTGAGAGAAGGGAAAGAAGATTTAAAGAATTGCGAATGGAGTTGTTGTTGTGTGTATGTGGAAGACACGTGTGTGGCGTTTTAGGAGGCTCGGTCGTGTGATCCTGAAGTCTTCGTAGCTGCGGTGGTGAGCGTCGGAGAGAGTCGGAGAGAGGGAAAGAGTTAGAGAGTGAGATTCCGGCGACGGTCAATATCGCGAGCTTGTTGAGAAGGGCACTGTACGCACCCCTGAAGAAATAACAAATGCACATCCAAATGCACACCCGCACATCGCGGGCTCTTTTCATTATCCCGTTCGTTTTTCTCGATGGTGCTGCAAAGACACGTTTTGTCACTTTTTAAGGGTTAATTTTGCTGTGATGACGCAGAAACAGAACAACCAACAACAAGAGAACCACAAGGCAATGAGTGCACGACCACGACCGCGACCGCGACCACCACAACGGGAGGCATTGACAAGGAAAAAACAAAAAAGAAGGCCGTCTGTCCCTCGTCTCATTAGCTGATCTCTGCACTAAGAAGGAAGCGGCACTTCGAGGGTCGCCGCTCTGCTGCACACTCACATACACATGCACACACACATGCAAATGCACTGCAGTCGCACTCCACGACTGCCCAGCTCTTTCCCTCTCCGCACAGGACGGCAACAGACACTCACCAGAACAACAACAACAACAACAACAGGCGAAGAGCGTCAGCGGCACAGCCACACGTCATCACCAAACGCTGAGAAGAACAATCTTCACTTCTGAGAAAACTTGAGAAAACAACGAGAACAGGAAAGAAAGCGACGGCTATCGTTTTTGCCGTGAAGGGAAACTTGATAAGAGTGGCGACGGCGCGCACCGCCAAAACTACCAGCAACAGTGACGGTGCGGCGAAAAAAAAAAGAAAAGGAGGAGGGAAAAAAACGAAAAGGAAATGAGCTTCGCCCCGACACTGACCTTCCCGCCCACGTTATCAGTCCTCCGTCTTTGGGGGATCGCAGTAGTCGGGCTGCACCGCAATCGAGGCCCGCAGCACCACCTCATGGAGGTTCTCCAGAGCCATAATCGACGCCAGGTGCAGCGCCGCGCTTGGCGAGGTCGCGGAGGCGCCGTAGCCCACCAACTGCGTGTCCCCCTTCCGCACCGCCTTGCTCCGCTGCAGGTACAGCCGACACTGAAAGCCGTGCGTGGTGTTGTGCGTCCGCTGCACACGAATGAAGCGCTCGCGATCGGGGTAGCTCTCCTTCGTGCACTTCAGCAGCAGGCGGAAGGGTGGGAGGGGGCTGAGAGACCGCTTGCGCGCCAAGTGAGCCCGCAGATCACGCGCGGCAGACTCGGAGAGGTGCTCAACAATAGGCTCGGCCAGCACCTCCGTCGCGAAGGGCGATACCGCGAGGTCGTGCTTCGCGGCGTACTGCAGGATGCGGGGGAAGCTGCGCCGCGTGGCAACTATCAGCGCGTTCCGGACACACTTCCGTTTCGTCGTCGCCACGGCACGGGCTATGGGTAGCATTCCCAGCTGCGGCAGCACCGCGGTGCCGAACCAGTAGTCCCCAATCTGCTTCGTCACGACAGTGACGCTGGCGTTGTAGTTCACGCTGGTCTCATCCGCCTCGCGCGCTGCCAGAGCGGCCGCAGCGTCCGCCGTTGCCGTCGCGGTCGGCGTACTCGGCGAGGCAGCCACGGCAGCCCCGTCGACACCATCCTGTGTACCGGCAGTCACAACGCTGGTCGCCGCGGCTGTCGAGACGGTAGACGTGTTGTACGCACCCATGAAGCGGTCGAAGAGGGCCAGGATCAGCGCACCCGTTGTGGTGACCGGCGGCAGCGGCTCTGTCTCGTACTCGGTCCACAGCGCCTCGGCATCGCCACCGCAGATGTGGAAGGAGGCCGACTTCAGCGCCGTCACGAGTACCGGCACCGCGTGGGCGTCGGCCGCCGTCGTCGCGCTGTCGGAGTCAAAGTCGGCGATGAGAAGGTCACCGCGGTTGCCGACGACACGCGCCGTGTAGGCGAGGCGGAGGGGCCGCAGCAGGCTCATCGGGTCCTCAGAGAGCAGCTGCATCGTGTCCCCCTCCACGTGGTGCAGGTCGAACGGATCCACCTCGTCAGCCGCCGTCTGCGACGTTCTCGTCGCCAGCCGTGCCTCGACGGTGAAGCGGACCGGAGCGATGGAGGGCTGCCTTGCCTCCATCAATGCCACAACGTGGTTGAGCATCGACGCTCCCATGGTGGCGTTGGGCATGAAGAAGCGGTTGGACCGCCGCCCCGTCTCCTCCTCTGGGTTGATGACATCGGTGCGACCCAGTGCCTTGTACATCGCCATCTCCTGTGGAAAGTACTGCGCAGCGATGCGGTAGATAAGCGAGCGACGGGCGCTTTGCATCTGCGAAAACAGAGGCGAGACAGCCACGACGCGCCGCTGCTCCTCGCCGTCGACGAGCGCCTCGAGCTCTGCGACCCAGTTGGGGAAGCCGAGGCTTTCGCCTTGGTTGCGCAGCCGCACCCGCGCCTGCCGCCAACCAAGGTCCTCCTCGGCGAAGGCAAAGACCATCGCCGAGAGACTGCCAAAGTAGGGAAGGCGTTTGTCGCGCGGCAGGGCACGCATATGGGCACTGCGGGTCACGTCTTCAGAGGCGAGATCCACCTCGGGGTGGCGGTCCAGAATGGCGGCGTACTGCCGTGGGAAGTTCTCGCGGATAGCATCGAGGCACGCGTCGCGCCACGCCTCGCCACGCATCTTGGAGCGGCGCTGGATCAGTGGCTGCTGCCCCACCCGCCCGTCGTTTACCGTCAGCGTCGCCGTGTGCTCGCCGGTGGCGCGGTCGAAGTGGTAGTGGGTGCCAAAGGGACAACCCAGCAGCTGCGCCGTCAGCGCGCCTAGCAGGGCGTAGACGTTGATGTTGCCGTGGTGGTGCTGCAGAATGGGAAAGGCGTCGTGGCGGTGGACGTACAGGTCGAGAACAGCCGCATTGGGGAAGAGAAGGCCCTCGCCGTTGCCGCGGGCCATGCAGGGCAGCGTGGCGAGGCAGTCGGCGTACTGATCCAGCAGGTGGTAGAGAGCCTGCACGTAGGTGTCGAACTCGACCCGGTAGCGGCCGCCACCGCTTGTCTGCCACACCAGCACATTCCGCTCGGAGAAGAGAGAGCCGGTGAAGCGGGCGGGCACGAAGGGAACCTCAGCCTCAGGCAGCGCATTGCCTCCCTCACTCGCAGGAGTTGCCGTCGTCTCGTTGGCCTTGCCAGGCTGCGTCTCGCCCTTCACCTCCACCCATGCCACCTCCTCCGCAACCTGTCCCGTCTCACGGCAGATGTGGTCGACAAGGAGGTCGAGTTGCCACCGCAGGCGCCACAGCAGCGGCGGCGGGGCCAGGCTCTGCGACAGCAGGCTCGTCTCGCTGTCCCACAGCGCCTCTCCGCGGAGAGCCATCAGCGAGGCCGCCTCGTAGGCGGTGTATTGGGTGGCCTGACGCTTCACCGTGTAGGTGGCGACGTTGCCACGTCGATCCGCCACGTCGACGTGCGCGCGAAACGTCGGCACCTCCGTCAGCGCCGGCGGGTTTGTGGTCTGCGCACGTGCGGCGGCGTTCGGCGTCTCTGCAGCGCACAGGGCCGTCACCGTCTTGTGCTGCGGCTCCACCGCCCCCGCCACCTCTCGCACGCCCTCCTCCATCACCGCCGGCGACTCCATCTCCTCGCGGTACTCATGGCGCAGCTGCGAGACACACCGCACCAAGGCATCGTTTGGTGAGCTGCCGGTGACCTCGTGGGCGAGGCGGGCCTGCGTGGTCGTGCCCCACTCCTCCTTCACGTAGCAGCGACACCGCCACTGCCGTCGCGCCATTTCCCTCTCCTGCGTCGCCGCGTCGTCGGCGTTGTCCTCGTCGCCGCCGTCCACAGAAGCAGCCGGCTGCCTGTTTTGTGTGCTACTACTGCCACCACTCTCGGCTGCTGTGCGACTGCCAGAGGAGGGCGGCTTGATTGAAAACTTCACGGTGCGGCTGAAGTGAGCGCACAGCTGCCGCAAATCGTCAAGGATGGAGCGCATCTCCATCTGGTGAGGCGTGAGGCGAGCGCCACGCGGACTAGCAGCAGCGGCGGCGGCACTCTCTGCGTCGACACTCGCAAAGCCGCTGCGCACCGCGCCGCCGCCTCTGTCGTTGCTGCTGTGCTGTTGGCTGTTGTTGCGGTGCCTCCCGCCGCGTTGATTCCAACGCTCCTGCTGGTTATTCTTGCCGTGGTTCTTCTGCTGGTAACTGCTGCTGTTGTTGTTGTTGTTGCGCTGCGAGGAGGAAGGGCGGATGAAAGTGATGTCGCTGCTCATGGCTTGTCGAAGGCAGTTGTCGATCGTCTCCTGCACTCGCGGGCCGTTCGCCACCGCCAACTCAACCGGAAAGCCCAGCAAGCGAAAAGTGGCGGCGGCGCGGTAGTACACCCCCGCCTCCGCCTTCTCACCGCTGTGCTGTGCCGCACTCGCCGGCAAATTCGCCTCGTCGTGTGCGCCATCCGCCACAGGTGTTGCTGCAGGCGGTGACGGTTGGTGACGCGGGCGACGCTGCGTGAGGCGGTGCACGGCGATCTTCGCCTGCGGACCAAAAGTTTCTCGCAGCAACGCGTCGGCGTTCGCGACGTGGCGGTCCTGCCGATACGCTTCGCCGTCGCCCTCGAGGTGGGGCGTTTCGTTGTCGTCACTGCGAACCTGTTGGTCAGCCATCGAAGAGGCGTCGGAGGTGGTGTTGGCGCAAAGCGGCGCAGTAGAATGGAAGGCACGCAGTGCGGGCGTGGCCATCGCGTACGCAGTCACAGAAGGTCGGAGTGTGTTCCATGACAGGCCAGAGAGGGCACGGCGAAGAAGGCCGCAGCTGATCTGCCGCGTTTCTGGGCATCGTGAAGGGGCAGAAGAAGACCCCTGAAGAGCACTTGCGTGGTTAGGCCGCCCTGCACGCGTCGCCACAGCAGCTGCAGCAACATCATTGTCCGTTGCGGCGGTAGCAGACGGTGCGAGGTCCACGGAGGTGGTGAGCCATGACAGACTACAAGGTGCACTGATGGTGCCCTGAGTCAGAAGACTGCGGCCACGCATGGGGTGCAGCATATTACAACTAGTGACGAGAACAAAAAAAATTATGGTAGGGGAGGAGTAGGTGTGTGGCAGAAAGAAACAAGAGGCGCACACAGACAAATAGACTTACTCGCTGCTTCTGTTGTTGTCTCTGCACTGCTTTCGGAAGCGTAGGAGATGCAGTGCGCTAGTGGGTTTCTTTTTGCACCCGCTTTTGCTCCGCTCAAGAGTCCTGCGATGAAAGCGAAAGAAAAACAAAACGCCCGACGGCGACTTGCAACAGATTCTATCCGTGTTGCTCTGCTCTGCTACACTGCCGTCTTGCACCCACCTCAGTGAATGCCAGTGCACACCTCTGCTGCTGCTCAGCCAAAAAAAACTTCAGTCACAGCGTTTCTGAGTCGCTCAAAAACCGAGGCTTGGTGGCAAGAAATTTGATAGAAGAAAGAGAGAGAGAGAGTAAAAGAGAGAGAATATTGGCGGATTCTGTTCTCTTTCTCTTCTTTCCTCAGTCGCAGCAAGCCCTCTTTATTTTTCATTATTTAGCTTGCTTGCCGGAGATAACTGCTTGACCTCGGCAACACAAGTCTTCCTCGACCGCGAGGCGGAGGAGAGAAACAAAAAAGGTGAGTGTAGGTGGCGCTTACATGCATCTGGTGCTGCGACGCTGTTGAGGGTAACAGAAGCCAAACGTTCTGCTCCTGACACGTTAAAAGAGATTTCTTTTTTTGGAAACATCGTGTACATTTTCTTTGTGCAATATGCTGATGAGGGGGCACGTCCATCCTTGCACTGGTCACTCTTAGCACTCTTTTATGCCTTTTCTGTTCACCAGGTGGCTTTCCTGCTTTTGGTTTGCTTCTTTTTTTTTTTCACTTGGATTCTGCGACGACACAGTAGGTACATCTCTCCAAACCTCAATTCACCACCACTGCATCCTATAAACCACACCTATGTCTCTCAACAGAGCGAGTGTGCTGCGCCAACCATCGACGCACAGTCTCCCATGCACGCATGCCGTCCTTCTTCTTCGAGCATTTGACCCGTTTTATTTTTACCACGATTGGGGCTACGTGTCACACCATTTCTGTCCCCCTCTCATTAAGGGCAAGTAGTAAGAGCTACAACAGCAAAAAAAAGTCGAGGCGGCTGGGCATCTCTGGATGTGCTACACGAAGAAATCAAAGAAACGAAAAAAAAAGAGAGAGGGAGGGTACAAGCCAACACACACCCACACATAATCTTGACCATGTGCAAATGATATGAGAAGATTTGCTCAAGCAAGAGCGCCGCAGCAGCAACGGCAATAGTAGCGAAAAAACAGAGGAGGCACCACCAAAACGGACGTTGACAGCCCAAGATGAAAAACACCAAAAATGAAAAAGGGGCGTGCATCTGCCTCACCCTCTTCACCTCTCATGCCTCGTGCTAAATAGAGTACAGCGGCAGCGACAGGCGTGCGGCCGGCACCACGCCGAGTCCCTCCGCATCGCGCAGCGTGCTGACAGACACGGCATAGACGTACTCGCGGCTCGCCGCCACCTCGTCGAAGTTGGACTTGGCAAGCTCGCTCTCCGTAACGCCAAAGAGCGTCGGCACGAGTAGCATTTTTGCGGACAGCAGCTTCGCGGCGATCAGCATCAGGTGGTCCGCCTTCGCAGTCCCAGCAACGCCGGTAAAGAGGGCATAGACGAGCTCCGCCGCGAAGGTGCCCTCATTTGTGTGCTTGCGTGCATCACGGCGGCGCAGCACGACCAGATCAGTCACGGAGCCCGTAGCATCCGTGCGAACAAAGGCGCGGTGATCAGGGTGATCGAGAACGTTCCTCCGCAGCTCCGCGACGTCCTGCGGCACACACGCCAAATCCACGTTCGACTCCGCCGTGCCGGCATTCTCGGTGATGAACTGCAGTACAATGCCGCACTGCTCGTCTGACGCGGCGTCCACGTCGCACCACGACGGCAGCGCCGACGCGTACGTGTCGAAGAGCTGCTGCGGAAGGGCCCCCTTCAGCACCGCATCGGCACGCAGCACCGCGTCGTAGTTGTAAAAGTCGGGAAAGACATCGTAAGCGCTGTCGGAGGCGTAGACGGCGACAGGGTCGAACACACGGCGGTACCACTTCACCGTCGCCACCGGCGTGGGCGGGCGAGGCAGCTGTGCCGCCGCGGCGAAGAAGAGCAGCGCGTCGCCGCCGTCGGGCAGCGCGCTACGCACCAGCGTACGAAGAGAGCTCAGCAGCTCTGCCGCCACCCCCGACTTCTGCGCCGTCCCCTGCACACCGAGATGCGCCGCCACCGCCATCTTCACCGCACCGCTTCCGCTGGTCGTCTTCACACGGCGTGCGACGCACCCGGCAAGCGTCGAGTTCGCCAGCAGCTGCGCAACCACAACGCCCGTCGTTGCAGCTGCTGTCGCCCCACCAGTGGACACGGCGCGGGCGACCTGCCAGCGCTGACACGGCGCCGCCGCACCGCGGGTGAGAGGCAGCAGCCACTCGAAGCGGCCGTGCTGGTCGAGCGAGGTGATCGCCGACGTCACCTGCGCCGCCTCCTCCGCCGACACATCGCCCCCGCTGCTGCACTGCACCGTGGCGCTTTTCGACGACGGCGCCGCCGCCGCATTTGCGGACCAAAAGGCGCGTTCGCCCGTCGCCTCCACCGGCTTCGGCACCGGCTTACTCATCACAAACTTCGGCGGCGCCGGCGCGTGGGCCTGCAGGACGCTGTCGAGCGTCTTGGTGTTCTGCGGGTCGCCGAGGCGGGCATCGGCGTGGCGGGCGGCCGACGCAGCCGCCACGAGCGCCGCCACCACCTCGTCCGTCTGCACGTCGCCGTGGCCGTTCAATACGGCGATGTCGAGCGGCGTCAGCTTCTTCTCATCCGCCGTGTAGGGCACGCGGAGGTCGTCGGACAGCTTGCGGATCAGCTCGGCCGACCCGGCATCCGCGGCGTAGTGCAGCGCGTTGCGGCCGTGGTTGTCCACGAAGGTTTTCCAGTCAATGCCGCAGGCGTTGCCGAAGTCCAACATGGACGCCGCATCGCCCATCTTGGCCAGCCGCAGCGTCTCGAAGTCGCTGAGCTCGCGAGAGCGCTGTGCTGTCTTGTCGGTTGCCACGATGTCCACCCCATCATCGGCGTGGCGCGTCGCGTTCACCTGTGCGACGGAGGCGGCGTTGCGCTCGTGCTGTGGCACCTGGCGCTGTGAGTGCGGCGCGTGCTGCTGCTGCTGCTGCTGGCGCTGCTGTGCGGCCAACATGCTGAGAAACTCTTCCTCGAACTGCTGCCGGCCGATATCGAACTCTTCTTCCTCCTCCTCCTCGTCAGAGTCGTCGTAGCCGTAGCCCATTTGTGGCGCGGGACGGCCCGCTGGTGCTGCGTAACCACGCTGCTGTTGCTGCTGCTGTTGCTGCTGCTGTGCTGATGCGGCGCCACCGCCCTGCTGAGCGGCCCGCAGTTGCGCCAGTCGCTGCTCGAGAGCGGCCCGCTGCTCGTTGCTCATGGGAGTGCCACTCATCCTGCCTTTCTCAGCGGCGCGTGTCGAATGCGTATTTTCTGTGTGTGGCGAGCAGGATCTGGAAGTGCGTGTCGCGCAAGAGAGCGGTCGACTTCACGCTTGGTATCCGCTTGTGTTGCGCGGGGGTAAAGCTTCTGTGACGGCGAAATCGTTGACTAAGAACTCGCAGTGAGTGATGAAAAGAATATATGAATAAAGCACCCAAAAACAGAAGCGTTAAGTCAGGCAGAAGAAAAAGAAGGCGGAGAGAAAAGTAGAGAAGAATAAAAGGCGAAACATCCAACCAGTCCATCCACTACGTCATGATACGTCTCTTCACGTGCGAACCGCAGAGCGAAGAGCAGGTCTGCGCTACCGCACTTGCTTGTGAGAGAAGACGAAATAAAACCGACAAACGTTACTGAGCCTTTCTGGCTGCACGTGTCATTCTGTGAGAACACCCGATACAAAAAAGTCAATACACAACCCACAACACACTGCAGCAGCAGCAGCAGCTAGTGAACGAAGTGAAGCAGCAAAATAAAACGCCTCACTCAACAATAAAAAAAAAAAACACGCCAGAAGGTGTAGCGTTGGCTGATGCGATACACTGTGTCCACCTACACACACACACATCATCGCAACGCGGCAGTGCTTCCTGGCTATACCCACACCTCTAATTTTTTGCAGTGGGAGTCGTCGACGGGGTTGTGGTTGCCGCCGACGTGTTTTCGTAGGGCACATACTCCGGCGACGGGTTTGGCTTCACGAAGACCATCATCATATTCAACGCAAACAGCAGCACCACCACACCTAGCGAGTAGGCGTACACGACGCGCCAATTTGTGAATTTGTCCTCCTCAATCAGCTGCTTCTCCATCGCCTCCTGCTCGCGGAACTTAACGAACTCGCTGCCGAGCTTCACGCCGCCACGGAACTGCCGCCGCACTTCTTCCTTCTCGGCGTTGCGCCACTTGTGGATGTCGGTGGAGTGTTCAATGTGCACGGCGCGGCGCGGCGGGTGCGATGTCGTTAGCGGAGAGGTGAGAGCGTGGACGTGAGGCACAGCAGCGCAGCGGCGAAGTGATCCGTGTTGCAATGAGCCGACGGTCCGCATTGGAAGTGTCGCGTCGCTTAGCCGAGTGCACTGCACTGAGGCACGATATGCCATGCTGAGTCTGTGTGGGGTTTGCCACGCGGATTGTGTCAGTGCGCGCGCTAAGCCGCTGCTACGTTGCCAGGCAGCAGACGCTTAAGGTGCTTGTTTGCGTGCTGAGGCAATAGCAGGTGAGAGGGAGCGAGGGGGAAGAAGAGAGAGCACAGAGTGGTAACGGCTTACACAAGCGCGTCGCAAAAAAGAGTTCACAGACGCTCATTACATGTATGTTTGGGTGTCTCCATCAATTGAGAGAAAAGAGGTGCTATCGAAGCTTTTCTTCATTTTCTCAGAAAAGTGGCAGGGGACGGCTCACAAAGTCTCCACTCGCGGGTGGCGCATCGGTCAAAAAGAGAGTAGTTCGATGCGCTCTCGTTCGCTGCCTCTTTCTAGCTGCACTTGTCAAATAAACACAGTTACTGACCTTTTTTTTTTCCTCGTTTAAAACACACAAGAGGGTGTCACTCCACTGCACGAAGTCAATGAAAAACAAAAATAGAGAGAGAAAGAGAGGGAGAGAGAAGGCAGTGACCGACTAGAACTCCGTCGTTCCTTTAATCTTACGCTCTGCAATGCGAGAGCCGAATTGGATTGCCCGCTTTTGCAGGTTCGCCACCTCACTCAGCCCCAACACACGCGCCACCCGCCGCAGCACCCGCTTATCTCCTTCACCGGGCTGCAAGCGGAAGCTGACGATCGGTTCCAGCGCAAGACGCAGCACCTCGTCTTGCTTGAGGGGCGGCACGGCTGCAGCAGCAGCAGCAGCAGCAGCACTGCGTGGGCCAGTGGCAGTGGACGACGTGTGCGAGTGATGCAGCGCAGCTCCCGCGACTCCACCGCCGCTGATGCCATTCCGGTTGTGATGGTGGAAGTGGTGATGGTGGTGGTGGGGCTGCAGGAGTTGCTGCTGGTGCTGCTGGTGGCGCAGCTGCATCAGCATCTGCTCATGCGCGGCGATAATGTGGTTGCGCCGCTTCAGCACGATCCACTCCAGCGTCCGCAGCACGCCTTCGTCCAGAAAAGGGAAGCGCGGCTCGCGTCCGCTGTCCATTGTGACGCGATCATCCCGGCCGAGGTTGCGCTGCCACAGCCGGGCAAAGTCACACTCCAGCTCCCGCTGCGCACCAGCCATGCCCTCGCGCTGAAAGACGCGGCGGTAGCGGGTGTAGCCGCCAAGTGTCTCGTCCGCACCCATGCCAAGCAGCACCACCTTCGCGTGAGAGGTGTAGGCGCAGTCGAAGGTGCCCGGGCAGGGCAGGGCGGGCAGCTCGGCGCCGTCCTCGTCGTGGCGCGGCGCTTGGGCACGCATGAAGGCGGTGGTGAACCACGCACTCGGTGGCTCGGCCGTCGCCTTCTCCATGTCGGACGGACGACACAACCGCACCGCCTTGGACGGCGCTCCCGTCACGAAATGGATGTAGCCGGCCTTGGCTGCGTCGTTGAGGAAGCTGCCGAGCTTCTTGTAGCCGTAGCGCTTGATGTGGGGCTGGAGAAAGAGGCTGTACTCCTTGCCCAGCGTGGAGAGGAGCACCGGGGTGAGCGGCCCGCCCCCGCTGCGGCCCTCCTTCACCAAAACATCGACCAAGATCTGGTACTTGAGCGTGTTGGCCGCCACCTCTTCGGGACAGGTGGAAGTTGGCGATTGCTGTTGTTGTTGCTCCTGCTGCTGCTGCTGCTGCTGCCCGGCGCGCATCGCCGTGGAAATCGAGGTGGGAAATGGCGTGTCGACAGCGGTGGTGGTGGTGGCGCCATCGAGCGGCCCACTCGCCCCCACCGCTGTTGCCCCTGTGTAGGCGCGAAAGTGCTTCGAGAAGCCCTCCAGCGTCACCGTCGGGCTGCCGCTGCTGCCGGCGCGTAGAGTCGCCGCGGCAGACGTTGGGCTGCACACCATCGACCTCAAGGGCGGCGTGCCATCAAAGGTGTCGCTCCCCAGCCCACCTGCTGCTGCTGCACCCACCCCCGTCACGTCGCTGCGCCTCAGCACCTGCATGCGACCCGAGGCCCGTGCCGCGTACCACAACGCTGTGCCGATGTCCAAGTCCATCACGGTGTGGCGTGGAACGAGTAGGTCCTTGATGTGCGCACCGTCCGCGGTTGTCTTGGACGGCACATCAACCAGCACGAGACGCCACTCCCGCTCCGCCGCGTCGGCTGAGTCGGCCGAGCGCGACGTGCTGAGCAGCGGCAGCCGCAGCAACTCTTCCATGGAGCGGAAGGCGGCCACTCGATCCGGTGCCTCCGCCGGGCTGTCCCCGAAGGCCACATTCACGAGCTCAATCGGCGTTTCCACCGGGAGAAGGTAGTGCGCCAGCGCCGCGATAACCGTACAGTCAATACCACCCGAGAAGAGGATGCAGAGCGGGCGGCGCCGCGCCGTGGACAGCTCCTGCGCATCACGCCCGTCCGCCGCGCCAGAGTTGGCCACCGTGATGCGGCGGTGCATCGAGACGGCGAGGGCCAGCATGTAGTGTGCTGCTGCCCAGTCCACCCAGCTCTGATCGACGCCGCCGTCGGGCTGCATGCTCTTCATGAGGTGACTCGTCCACCGCAGCAGCGGCTCCGGCAGCACCGCGATTTCCTCGTGGGCGAGAATCAGCTCGAAGGAGGGGGGCTCGTGCTGCACCATCGGCAGGTCAGCAGTGCGGAGGAGAGGGTGAACGAGGTGGTGCGCACGTTGCCAAGGGCAGTGAAGAAGCAGAACGTGGGCGGCACGCACCATTGTTGCAGCAGGGACGTCTGGATTGCTGCCGCCGTTGCTGCTGCGGTGCGATGAGCTGACACACACGGGGTGCAGCCGGTCCTCTGCCGCCGCCACTTCTGCTGCGTTACCGCTGCCGCTCGGGTCGCCATAAACGAGAGGAGCCTGCAAGGGGACTGCAAAGAGCCCCGTCACCTCTACTTCCTGCCAGCAAACATCAATATGACCAGCGGCATCCTCTTCATCCTCACCGGCTGCAGCGGCAGTAGACTTCGACAGCATACCGCCTGTCTCGTGCCGTGGACGCTTGCACGTTGCAGATGGGGTTAATGGTGGCGACGCAAGCACTGCCGGGTCTGCCTTCGGCTCCCCTTCGTCACCTTCCTGCTGCTTATGCTTCTCCTCTGCTGGGTGGACTGCGGCGTGGCAGTTGCACGGGCCGTGATGCTGCACACCCACAGAGGAAACAATCAGCTCTACATCAAGCTCTCCCGCTGGTGGCGGTGAAGCTGCCGCTGTTGCTGTTGTTGCTGTTGCTGTTGTGCTGGTGGCAGGAGCAGCCACTACGGGCCTGGTGACGCGCACGTGCGAGAGGAGGGAGTGGCGGCCGAGCGGGTCGCGGCCGAACACGGCGAGCCGCAGTCGCGTCGCGATGAAGATGAAGGAGTAGGGGCCTTCCACCTGCTGCTCAAAGAGTGTGGTGCAGCGGCGCAGAAAGATGCGCTGACGCTCAACTAGAGGCAGCAGCGCCCCCGCCTGGCGCACAGCCTTCGCAATGTCACCACCTTCTTCCCCTTCCTCCTCCTCCTCGCTGTTCGTCAGCCGCACGCACTCCAGCTCCATCTGCGAGAGCCGCGTCGCGAGCAGCACCGTGTCAGAGCCCCACGGCGGTGGGCAGAGAGCTCCGCCGAAGATTTCCCCGTTCCACAGCAGCGAGGAGCGGTAGTCCCAGGAGTTGGCCTGGCGGTCGTCGTCCGCGTCGGCGGCCACGTTCATGTCGTAGGGCTGCGCCACGGTGGAGTGGCCGCGCAGACCGAGCACCGACGCCACCCCGGCCACCTCTGTTCGCAGCGTTGTTGTCATCAGCGGTGCCGCTGCGGCCGCCCCCTCATCTCCCGGCGAGGAAGAGGCAAAATGAGGATTCTCTGCTGTCACCGCGCCGTGGCTGGTGGTGCCCATCAGGAGCGACAAATTGCGCTCCGCCGGCGCGCGACACGAGGTGACGAATGAGCGGCGCGTCACCCCGTACGTGTCGGGGCCCCGTCGACGCAGGTTGTGTATGAGCTCCTTGAAGAGTCCATTTGCCCCGTCCGCGCCGCTCAGAAAGTGGCGGACATCGAGTCCAGCCAGTGCACAGCCGCATGGGGTGAGGCTGTGGGTGTCGGCGGACGTGGGCAGCAGGGCGGTGACCTGCGCGTCCAGCTGATCGTCCACGGGCAGGGTGGAGGAGGATGAAGGGGTGGCGGGGGCGAGGTGAGGAGCGGAGGAGGGTGATGGACGCAGGTTGGCCGTGTCGCACCGTGCGGGGGTTGCGGTGGCGATTTTTTGGCGAATGAGAAGGCAAATGCCGCACATTGTCGCCCTGTCCTTCTCGGTGCAACGTGCGTCTTTGCAAAACGATACAAAAAAGAAGAGGAAGAGGAAGAAGGGAGGGAAGTGTGTGTACAGGTATGCGTCGGTGCGCAGCTGTAGATGACGATGGGAGACAGAAAAATGAGAAGAAAAAACGGAGTGTTTGTGCTACTCCAACGGTGAGGCGTGCACGTTCTCAGAGTAATGGATAAAAGAAAGAAAATAGGACGAGGAAAGAAAATCAAAGAAAGGATTAGTTTCAAGATGCCAGGAGGAAAAGCGGAGAGTGAGAAAACAAAAGAGAGAATGTGTGAATGCTGTCACAACGCTGAGTGTGTGTACAGAAAGACATTCTCTTTTTTTTCTTTCACTGCGGTCGCGCCTTCATCCATCGGCGCCTTTCTCGAGTCTGTGTAATTCACCATCACGCGAGAGAGAGAATACAACTCGAGCGGACACAGCTCTGATGGAGTACAGCCGCACAGAAGCTTCTCGCAATCGGAACAAAACTCTTTTCTTTTTTAAAGACGACGCATTGCTTTTATGCGTTTTTGTATTGATGTTGACTAGTTTAAATATATTTATATTCCCCCCACTTGACCACTCTGCTCTCGCAAGGACGGCAACATCTCTCAAGAGAACCCACCGAAAAAAGAGCAGGAAAAAAACAAAAAAAAAACCATCCACCAAGGGAGGAATAATAATAGAATTAAAGCACGAAAAAAAAAAAAGAAGTGGCTCTGACCAGCGTCGACAACCATCACATCAAGCACTACCAACATCACCAAGACCACCACCACCACAGCAAAAAAAAAAGGAAGTCAGGAGAAAGGTGGGCAGGGAGGAATGGCCAAGGTGCAACGGCAACTCGCCGTGAAGACTTTATTTTAACGGACACACTGCCACAAGGTTGAAAACAGAAATGGCTTCTTGCATCGAACAGCGAAAGGAGGTGCATCAATAGAAGTGTGAGAAGGTGACTGAGATGCACTGCTGCGCTGGACGCCCCGACCGACTGTGCAGAGGTGAAGAGAAATAGGGATGACGCTACGCGAGAGATGCCGCGGCAACACATGAAAAAAAAGAAGCTTGGAGAAGCACCTGCAGTCTTTTTACTCTATTTTTTTTTCTGTGCGGTGTCCTTGTCGTCCATCTCAAAAAGAAAAAAGAAGCATTTTCGTTTCTGTGTCGTAGAACGCTTCTCCATCTCTGTTTTGTTTGCTGTTTTGAAAACGCTTTCGTGGCCGACACGTCATGAACCGCGGTCAGGGGTAAGAAAAATAAAAATAGAGTGGAGCTCACCTCTACAAACACAAGACGGGTGCTCTCGAATTGTTTTCCCTCTTAAGAAAAATTTTGGTGTGTGGTTGGCCGTCAGGATCGTCCCACGCTGGCACCTTTACGAAAAAAAAAGAAAATAGACTTGTCAATGCACAAGAGAGTTACAGTCAAGCGACGCCTGTACATCCACAGAAAAAAAAGAAAAAGAACGTGTTCACCTGGCTCAATAAAGCTGAGCGGTCAATTTGCTGAATAGTTGTGCTCACAGGAAAGAAGTAACGGTACCTTGTCTCTTTTATCTTCTCTTAGTTCCGGAAAAAACGAGCTCACCCACTCTTTTTTTTTCTCTGTGCTTGTGGTGGTGGCGACGTGTGTGCGTGTGTGTGTGTGTTGCTTAACTTGGCTCCCGCTTGCGTTGGGATGCCGTGATGCACTGCACAGCTCCACACATTCCTGACTCCCCACCACATTAAACAACAACAACAAAAAGAAGCTGATCATTTGAGAGAACAAGGACACGATAGAAGAAAAAAAAAGGGTGGTTGTCTGAGGTGGCTTTCCTTCCGCATGAGTGCCGGTGTTAAAAGCTGACGAGGCTGGTCGATTGCCCTTTCCTTTTTTCAGTTTAAGTGCTCCTGTTTTTTTTTTTCTTCTTCTCTTTTCGTTGCGGCCGAAGAAAAGAGTGCGAGCCGAGCAAAAACAGAAGTGATCGTAAGAGAGGGGAAGGAAAAACATTTTGTTTAGCGTTCGAAAACAAAAACGAAATATATGGAAGTTACAGAAGTGAATAGGAAGGAGGTTGAAGTGCCTTCGCAACTTTCGTTCGATAGTCAGTTAAAAAGGGAGCAAAACAAAGAAAAGAGCCACATGAAAACATCAGCCACGTTAAATCATCTTTCATCTCTCTCTCTCTCTTTCTCCTTTAACCCAAGTGCAACGTCTCCGCAACTCGGTGCTGTTTCTCTTGTTTTCTGCGTGTTGTTTTAGGTTCTACGAGGAGCGGAGAACGACGAGAAGGAAAAAAAAGTAAGTGGAGCAACGAGGAGACGATTGCGCATAACACCCACAGTACTGTAATGCACACTCCAGTAGTGGATGAAGACAGGGAGCACTTAGTGGACTTGCCCGCCTGCCCACCTACCCACACACACAGAAACCTGTACAAGGACACGCACAAGGTCTCGAGAGAGAAAAAGAGAGAGAAATAATCACAGACGAGCGAAACGGAAGTAGAGAAAAAAGGGAATTTTTTTGTTAGATAAAAGAGATATGCAAGTTCCTTGCAACTCTGCTGTTACATATATTACTGAAAAAACGAGAAGAGAAATAAAGAACGGGAGTCGGGAACTAGAAAGAAAAGAAGACCCAGAAAAGGAGAGGAGCCGCGGATGCTACAGACGTAAGGAGAAACAACAAAGGAAGAGAAAATGAGACGGGACCAGTTGTCCGCACTCACCTGCACCAAGGCATCAATAAAAGTAATAAGAAGATAAACATATATAGAAGAAGACGATGATTCTCATGGAACTCCTCCTTCGCTATTAAATAAAAATATCCAAAAACAAAGACAAGTTTTTTTTTTAACGAGAAGGAATTTTAGATTTGCATTGGAGAGTGGCCTGTGTGCGCACACGCCCAGGCAGAACAGCACCCTCCTTCGATGCCATGACCGTCTGTACCCTCCTCCAATACCGGCTACACGCATCTTGACTCATCTGGCTCAAAAAAGGGGGAGAAAAAAAAGAGCCGGAAAAACTTAAAATATATAAAAAAACGGAGGGAAAGCAAAAAGAGACTTCTTCACACAGAAAAGAAAACACATGCGGTAAGAGTCTTTCTAACATTCACAACGCAAGAACGACAATGACCCTTCCGGCACAAACAAACCAATAAACAAAAAAAGAGGGGAGGAATAAAAAAAGAAAGAAGAAGCGTCGTCACTGTCGCGCGACACCAAAAAGAGAGAAGAAGAATGAAAAGTATCTGTGTAATTGTGTGTGTATGCGTACGCGCCGCCTCCACTACTCACAGAGAATTAAAATGAAGAAAAACCGAAGAAGAGAATAAAAACACGTTTGCGCACCGGTTAGCAGACCAGTGGAAGTAGGAGGAACGCGAGCTGTCGCACGCAAATCACACACAGTCTTTCACACCAAATCCAATTTTAATTTAAAGAAACTACACTCTTAGTGCCATAAATAGGACGAGAAAGAGAAGAGAAAAAAACATCTGAAACAAACAGATCAAAAATGAATTAAAGAGATTGAGGAAGCACTACATGGGTACTCTCTTTTAGACTGGTGCTTCTTAGTGCCCTCCGTGTGAGCGATGAAAAATGAGGTGTGTACGCGTCACATCAAATTACGTCATTACCTAGAAAACAGAAAAACGTGAAAGAAGAAAAAAAGGCAATAATTATCGCTTCACCGCCTTCGCACTGTTGTCCGTCCGTGAGCGCATGTGCGATTTTTCAAAGTGATATTCAGGCTCACCTTTGTTTTAATCTCTTCCACTGTTTGGAAAAGGGCTAAAAATATCGGAGCAGTCATCGTGTAGCATCGTTGCTAAAAAGGGGGAAGCCAAAATAAATAAACAAAAAAGTACTGGATGGCCAAACAAGGCGAAACAGTTTCAGGAGGGCAGCGTAAAAAGTTGGAAAAATGAAAAGTGGAAAGGAAAAGAGAAGCTAGTAGACCGTTTTCAAATAGGTCGCCTTCCTCCATTTGCGTTTTTTCTCTTTGGGGCTGTCGCGGGCCATGTAGGGACAATAAAAAAAAAAAGAAATACTCCGCTGTCTACAGTAAAGTGACACGTAGCGTTTTGCCGGAACTTCAAAAGGAAAAAAAAGGAAACAAAAACAAGCACGCATTTTACGAAGCATCAAAGCTATTTTTGTTTTTCTGCCCGGCACTTCCCACCTCGTGAAGAAGAAGTGAAAAACGCACTCTCCGCATGCAGTCACACCTCTTACATGTGAAGCGAAGAAGGTACCAGACGAGAAAAAAAAGAAATAAAAACAAAAGAAAAAAAAAACACGTAATTTTTCAGAAAAGGTTGCTGGCGCGTCATGCAGCAGAGGAGCAGGTAACACGACAAAGAAGGAGCATCATGACAGCAAGCCTCAAAGAACAGTTAAAAGGGAAAACGCGTTTTCCTGCCACAGTGGCCACTCTCTCATTCTTTGGGTTGCTAGAGCTGACGCTCATCTTTTTTTCTTTTAACTTTTTTAAGAGATGGATCAGAAGTCGAGTGTGTCTGTGTACTGGCCCAACAGCACAGCACGTTTCACGCACTTAGGAACAAGGAAAAAAAAGGAGGCGAGAAGACGTCTGTTTGTGTCTTTTGTATTGTTTTCCTTTTTGAATCCATTTTGGTATAACATCTTCGGTTTTCTTTTTTGTCTTCCAAAAGAGAAAGAAACACAAGTGCATTGTGTATTTTTGAACACCTATGCTGTACGTTGTCAGTTTTGCACGTTCGCGTTACTGTCTTTCCATCCACCGCTTCACTAGAGCTACGCGGTGAAGAGAAGCGTCAAGTCAAAAACTAAAAAAAAATAAAGATGGAAAAAGATGAAGACGGACGCTGATGCGTGTTGGGAAGATGGTGCATGCGTTTGTGTGTGTCCCAACAGAGCGCACAAGGAGCAACTAAATTAGAGAAAAAAAAGCGAATTTGGGTAATTTAGTTTCTTTTGTTTTTCCGTTGTTGTTGTTCAAACGCGCATCAGCTTCCAGGTAGACTAGAAAAGAAAAAAGGGGTCCGGGAGAAGAAGTCTTCGTGTAAGTGGGTGTGTAGCCGTTGCTCAAAGCAGAAGACCAACAAAAAAAAAGGGGAGGGTATCAGGGGAATAAAACGCTATCAATTTTTTTTTCTCGCATTTCAGAGAACATACCGCTTTCCTAATTTTTATCCAAAAAGCTGCAACGATGCAAGGCAATGTTGGAAACGGGGAAAAAAACTAAAAGAAGCACGCCGAGGAGAGGAGGAGAGAGTTGAGACGGGATGCCAAAAAGACAAACGCAGCGTCAGGCGTTACGTCTGCGAGTGCACCTCCTCCCTCCTCTCTCTCTCTTTGTGCCCCTGCTTGGGGGACGAGAGAAGTCAAAAAAGGACGCAGCGAAGAGGCGTGCGATTGGGGCCTCTTCTTACTGGCGCAGCTCCGAGCTCTCTTCATTCGACGCGGTATCCACCGGCGGCGCCAACGCCACCGCCCCCTCCGCCACCATCTCCACCGCCTGCTTGGCGCGCTCACGGCGCACAAAGCGGGAGTAGCGAATGTGCGCAATGACAGCCGCCACCGTCGACATCGCGTTCACCGCCATCAGGATGAACATTTGGTTCCGCACACACGACGGGCGGTTGCAGCTCGGCGCCGTCCCGAGCTTCTTCGCCTCGTTGTCGTACATGGTGCCAAACATGAAGCGGTTCAGCGCGATGGTGCACACGAAGCCGGAGGAGAACATGAAGTTGTAGTGCTTGCCGATGTCATTTGCGAAGACGATGCGGACGCAGAGGGCACCGAGGCCCCAGCCGAGACCGGTGCCGATGGCGCCGAGCAGGAAAGGAAGGATGAGGCCGTTCGCCGGGATGACGGCGAAGAAGAGGTAGGCAAGGAAGAGCAGGACGGCGCCGACGGGGAGGAAGGTTGTCGTCAGGATCTCCTTCTTGCCGCTCGCCTTGCGCATCGTGAGCCACATGTCGAGCACGCCGCCCACCACGCGGCCGATTGCGCTGCCCACACCGATGAGAGCGACGTAGAGGGTGAGACGGGACTGCTCGTAGACGCCGTTGTTGATGCTGCGGTACATCTGCGCGGCGTTCATCTGCATCACGGTGCCGGTGCCCCACATGCCGAAGAAGCTGAGCCAGAAGAGCCAGAGGTCGATCGTGAGGAGGTTGCGCCAGAAGGTGTTGGTGTACTGCGGGTCGCCGGTGGCGTTCTTCGGCGGCGCGGCTGCCGCCTCCTGAGCCTCGCCCTTCTCTTCTGCCTCGCCCTCGATAGGGGAGTTGACGGCGGTGTCCTTCTTCTGCGGGTGCTCCGCGTTGCCTTCACTCTCGGCGGGCTGCGACGGCGGCGTCGCGGCGTCATCGCGCACCTTTTCCGCCGCCGCCTCTGCCTCCGTCGCCGCCGCCATCGCGTCGATGTCGGCGAAATCCTCGTCCGCGTCCTCCGTGTAGCCGAGCCCCGGGAAGTCCGGGTGGGTGCGCTTGATGACCGGGTAGCGGCCCAGCGCCTGGATCGGCAGCGCCATCACGGCGAAGCAGGCGAGCAGCACGACAGCGATGACGGAGCTGGCAATGTACCCGTTCTTCTTGGTGGGCACGTAGCCCGTCACGATGGAGTTCACCGTCAGGAAGATGAGGTTGGCCGCGACAACGCCGCAGCCGATGTAGAGGCGGCGCATCGAGGCGTGCTGGGTGACGTACACGGAGAGAATGCCCTGCCGCTCTGCGACCTGCGCCTCGGTGAGACGCTTCTTGCGAAACTGGCAGGGATAGTACGGCGCCAGGTCAATGAAGTAGCAGCCGAGCAGCGAGCAAAAGAGAATCTGCGCGCCAACAAAGTACGCGTAGCCGGAGAAGTGACTCTCCAGGTTGTTCGACGGGTTCAGGAACCACCCGTTGAAGTACACCATCAGCACCGAGGTGCCGAGGCCGGAGAAAGTTTTCTGGATGATCACCATGTAGCCACGCTCGAGCGGGAAATTCACCATGAGCGGCATAAGCGTCGCCGCGTCCATGGCGGGGCAACCAAAGTACAAAATGGCGTTAAAGATGCAGAACTGGATCATCGCCACCTCCTTGCTGCTGCTCTTGATCTTGTCATCGAAGGCGAGACCGAAGAGCAGGAAGCCAAGAAAGCCGAGGGTGCCGGCAATTGGGAAGAGAACCTTCGGCCCGGCGTAGTCGAAGAGGATGCCGGCAAAAAAGACAAGGTACCCGCAGCAGTTGCCGACGGTGCTGATCGTGGTGATGTCAGCCTGGGTGAAGCTGTATTTGTCTCTCATGTAGTTGGTGAAGAGGCTGAAGCCGTAAGTGGAGCTGATGGCGATGCCGACGTAGACGCCGGCCATCAGCATCCGAAAACGATGCAACTCATTGACAACGAGCGGCATTGTTGTTTTTATGTGCTGTTTCCTTTTTTCTTTGTGTTCGTGTTTGCGTGTGTGTGATGGACGAGAGAGGTGACACAGTTATGTGTGTTGGTGTTTATTGGTTTGGTGCTTCCTTGCGTGCTTTTTTTTTGGTGGATGAAGTGATCTACGTGGCAGGGAAGGTTAAGGGGTATTTGCGCGTGTCTCTTTCTCTGTTTGGACGCCTTTTCTTCCGTTCTTGATTGTCTACGCTGAGTGGGGAGCACCGATAGCACAACGTTAAGGAGAATCAGAGAGAGGGAAGCCGGAAAGACGCGCAACGAGAAAGAGGGGTGGCGCAAAGAAAACGAACGAGAGTGAATGGCACTCCTTTTGCCTTTTTTAGTTTCAAAGATGGGATCGAAATGAAGAAAGACTGGGGACACACACACAAAAAAAAGAAAAAACGTCTTTCTTTTTAGTTTCTTCGGAGAATGTGCGTGATTTGGGAAGACGCCAAAGCGGCTGAAGAGCAACAGCGTCGTGGCTTTGTTCTTTTACTTTATATATAGAGAGAGGGACTTGCAAGGAAGTTAGCGAGATTGTTCAGCGGCGTTGGCGCATTCTATCGCGCAGAAATGAAAGCAGAACAAAAAAGATATAAAGAAAGACGCAGTGGATGGTAGGGGAAGTGAAAGAGATGAGCAGAAACATGCGTAGAAGGGAAGCAATGGCACACACGCACTCTGTTCTTCACCGAGTTGCAAGACGTACACCGAGACAATCGGGAAGGCTGCCGTGTGAGCACTACCGGGTGTGTCCGCGACCACACGGGCGTTTAGCTGTATGTATGTGTGTGTGTGTAAGCGACTCGCATTTCACTCCACGTGGAAGCGCAGCACATTGATTCTTTAATGCTAATACGTTGTCATTATTCGTTTCCTCCGTAGAGCATGTCGGGCTCGGCGCGGCGTTCTCTGCGCAAGGGCACGACACTCGTCAAGAAGCTGCTATCCGACAGCTCTACCTCCTTCGCAGCCGACAACTTACACACACACAGACAAAAAAACTGGAGGAAGAGTAAGACCAAAGGCCCTTCACACCCTTTTGTTCTTCTCTTTCTCGCCATTTCGCATCACGCGATGCATCGTGTCGAGATATGACACACGTACCGCCACACTCTTGACACTCTTGCAGAGTTCCTATGGGGGCACTAAGCTATAGGACGCCACACACGTGACAGCTTGACCCCCTCAAACATATCCGCTGTAGGAGAGCCGTGGCAAAAGAAGACAACGACGCACTACGAAACAAGTCGAACACACCCTGCGACCCAACGTGATCTACAACGGCTATGACACTGAAAACTTCATGGAAAGGAAATAGGATCTGCGTTGCCGCAGACCCCGCTTCAGTTCTTTGTCCGTCGAGCACTGCGCACCAAACAAACAGCAGAGGAACACTCAATCGCTGTTCTCATTGCACACCTAATCTACGATGGCTTCGACCCTGAAGGTTTCATGGAGAGGAAATGGGAAATGCGTTGCCGCAAGCCCCGCTTCAGTTCTTTGTCCGTCGTGCAGCTATTTAAAAGAAACGGCAGAGATACACGCAATCGTTGTTCGCAATGCAACGGTGATCTACAACGGCTATGACACTGAAGGCTTCATGGAAAGAAACTGGGATCCGCGTTGCCGCAGGCCCCGCCTCAGTTCTTTGTCCGTCGTGCAGCTATCAAAAAAAAAAAAAAAGCATTGTCGCCGACAAGCAGCAGAGGGTTGAGACGTTAACGTTATTAGGGCATCAAGCACCCTGCTTTGCCTTTGGAGAAAGAAGAAGGAAGCAAGGCAGAGAGAGAGAGAAGAAGTATGTGACAGTGGGGGTTGTAGATGCAACTTGACCAGAGTGCATTGTTTACACATGAAAAAAACATATATACGTAGTCCCTTCACTCGCCCCTGCAAAGAGAGAGAGAGAAAAAGAAGGCAGATAGAGCATGTACCATCTTCTGCTGGCTCTTCGCAGGCACGCTTCACCAACAACCTCAGAGGTAACAAGATGGCATATGTGGAGGCTGGAAAAAAAAATTATAATGATATTTTAGAACTCAGTGCACTTGGTAAGCACGCAGCCAAACCCGCGACTGACCACGCTAATAGCCTCGCGCCAGGCAGCATAAAACCCATAACAGGTTCTGTGATTTTTTTTCTACCTCTCTCCCCTTTTCTTTTTTTAGAGTGTCTGACAGTGGCTTTAAATTGCGCAGTTCATGGCGGATTTTGTTTCCACGAACCATTGTTAAAGACTACTACTACAACTCGCAGTGTTTCCGCGTGCATGTACATGTGTGTGTGTGTTTGTGTGTCTATTTCTCTTTTTCTTTGCGCAGTGAGTGCTCATCTTGCCTTGCTTTACCCCTCAAAGAATGAAGTGAAACGCATCAAGATGAAGAAGGCAGCTAGAATGCAGAGCAGAAAAAAAAAAGGGTTAGCACCGCGATGCACTTCTATCGCTCATTGCTTGAAAAAAGAGCGAAAGAGACGTTTTTCTTTTACAAGTCTTTCACATGAGCGACACAAGACATACACACCGATATGCAAAACAGACAACAATCGTCGTTCTTTGGTTCTTTTCTCTCTTGTAAATCTTTCTTTCTACCCAACTGGCTGGGCATCCACCCATCTATACCAACAGCGAAGCAATAAAAGCAGAGAGAGAAAAAAAAAAGCGTTGTGCGGCTATGATGTAGAACGAACAATAAAGCCGCTGTCTTCTCTTGACTTTTCCGCCGTCGGCGTTTCTCCCCCTCCCTCTCTCTCCATGCGTGCCCTGACCGCCGCAGCTTCAACACCCATTACAGGACAATAAACGGCATCGGCCAGGCATGGAGAGGACAGAAAAATGCACCAAAGCGGTGTACGCACCACCACCACCACCACCATAGCGTCGAAAATAATAATAATAATAGGAAGAAGCCAGTGCACTTCGTCAGAGAGAAAAGGAGGGAGAGTGAGAATTCAGCTTGGTACTGTGGTGAGGGAAAGGTTCTGGTAGGTAGACCGGAAAAAAAAAGGAGGAAAAAAAAGAAGTCAGATCAACGAGAGAGTAGAGATGATGGAATGCCGAAGGTGTGGCATAAAGAACAACAAGAAAATAATAAAACAATTAGTAGGAGGAAAAGACCTATTGTCGACTTAACAAAATCGAAAAGAAGCCTAGCGGAAGATGCGAGATGATTGTGAACAAAGAGAGAAAGAGAAAAAAAAGAAAAGAAGAAACTACTTTTTCATTATCAAAGTGAACAGAAAAAAAAAAGATAAATTTTATTTAATAACGCTATCGAGCACACACTGAAGCGAACATATATTGAGCGCGGTTAAAAAAAAAAGAGAGAGGGAGAGTCATGTCAGTTAAAAGCATATATAAATGTAGAAAATAAATGAGATCGGACATGTCTGTGTTTTTTTCCTGCAGTAGAAGTAAAAAATAGAGAAAGGAGAGAAAAAAAAATCTTGAAATAGAGCGGCGCTGCTGAAAATCTGTTTGAAGCCGAAGTACGAACAAGAAGGGGGTAAAAAAAATTTGCAGGGAAACAACTAGACAAGTGGGGGAAAAAAAAGAGAGATAAAACTTAACGGAGGTAGTCGACAACCAAAACTAGAAAGAGGGAAGAAAAAAATGAAAGAGATGTACAACAAAACGGAGAGCATAAAATCAAAAAAGAAGAAGTGCGTGGAGAAAAAAGAAGAAAGAATGCTTAAGAGAAGAAAAAAACACCCAGGAAAAAGTTTTTTAGAAGGAGGCTCATTAGCGTAAAGAAAAGCAGGTTCCGTGCGCTCATCGATTTCTTTTCCACTACTTTGCGATGCTTGACGACAGTGAACGTTTTTTTTTTGTTTTCTCCTTTTCCTGCTTTTGTGAAGCCAGAGGCAGCGATTCCAAGGAAGAGCCAAACGAGAACAGACGGCGAGAGGCACCTCGGCAGAAAAGCTGATGTGCTCGCCCTCTTCTCGTCCGCTTTTCGAAAAGGCCTTTCTCCCCCACAACAGCAGAAGTCACGCACAGCAGCAGTAGCAGTAGTAGTACGGTAGAGCACTAGAATAATTCCGCTCAATTTTACAATCCAAGGACGAAAATCCAAAGAAAGGAGGCCACCAAATTTTATTGTAGAAAAAAAAAAAAAAAAAAACAAAGCTGAAGTGAGTGCGTGCAGAAGGAACAAAGCCAGAGAACGCGAGCCAGTTGAGGCGGCTGCTGCTCCGCTCACGCAATACCACTCCGTTTCTCTCTACCAACTCATGGATCCGCCGTTGCGCCGTTTAAATAACAATAAAAAGAAAAAAAAAAGAGAACTTAGGAGAAGAAATAAGCTACGAAAGAACGCATAGGAGACCTTCGTGACGACGTCCTCTTTCGGTGAATTTGAAGCAGAAGTACATCACAGAATAAACAGGAGAGGCAGAGAGAGAGCGTGTGCGTGTTAGGAAAGCGCAGCCGCGCCATAAAACCAGCACATGAAAGCGAGCTGGAAGAAGACAGAGAGAGAGAGAGAGCGACTCCAAAGACAGAAAAAAAAAAAGGTACGTCGCAGAGAAGTCGCGAGAGGCGAAGCAAGACACAGGCTGAAGAATTGCTGCTAAAAGTGCGACAAAAACGGGAAAGCAACGAACACACGCTCGCTTTCCTTGATAGCCGTCTCCTCCTCGCGATTTCTTCTACTCTGCCGCTTCTGAGCACCACAACATCAGCAGAGGAAAGAGAACAAGAAAAGAAGCCTAGGCAAAACAACAAAGGAGAAAAAAATTAGATGCCAGTTTTTCGATGTCTGCTGTCATCAAGAGGTTTTATCAAAACAACAGCAAAAAAAGTGGAACGATGGTCCGGGCAGGACACCTTTCCTTTGCAGTTTTTTTTTTTTTTTCGGAGCAGCGCAAGTCGCTTTGACACGTCTGCTGGTGCATTCGCTTCGATGCACTCCCCTTCCTCTTTTTCGATACGCCAACTCGTCCCACGCAGTTCCAGCCGACAGCCGCTCCCGATAGAACGCTCACAGTAACTCGTACTGTTGGCAGTGGCCATCAGTACACGGAATTGGGTAAAACGAACCCCAACGGGAAACGGTGGTCAGCGTTGCGGGGCGAAGAGGCCCCAAAGAAGGGGCGTGACGGCGACACGCACACCTGCACACAGACAAACAGACAAGAAGTAGAGCTTACTGAAGGTCCGCGACGTTGATGGGCTCCATGGGAGAGCTGCACGCCTCCGCACGGGCCGCCTCACGCTCAGCGCGGTGGCGCAGGACGAAGCGGCGGTAGCGGATGTGGCACACCGTGCTGCCGACGATTGCCGTGACGTTGACGCACAGCAGGATAATGAAGCTGTAGTCCACACACTTCTTGCCAGCGCAGCGGGGGTAGATGTTCGTCGTGCCGTTCATGACAGCGGCGTCGCGCTGGCGCTTCGCTTCGCGGTCGTAGAGCTGACCGTAGCCGAAGCGGTTCAGTGCGATGACAGCCACAAAGGCACCGACGTACATAAAGTTGTAGTGCTTGCCGATGTCCTTGGCAAACATGGTGCGAATGGTCAGCGCCGTGCAGGCCCAGCTGAAGCCGTTGCCGAAGGAGTCGAAGAAGAAGCCGATCACGATGGCCTTCGACTTCAGCGGCAGCGCCAGCAGGAAAATCAGGCCGATCACCATGCAGATGGAGGAAACCGGGTAGGCGCTGGTGATCACCGGGCGGGAGTCGGACGGGTAGCGGCTCAGCACGTACTCGAAGATGCCCATGCTCATGCGGCCCAGCGCACTCGCCACACTGATGATGGCCGAGTACATCGTGTTCGTCTTGCGCTCGTACGCGTTGTTCTCGAGAGAGCGGTAAATCTGTGCCGAGTTGAAGGACATGACCATACCGCAGCCCCACGTCGCCATCGTGTTCCACCAGCACAGCCAGAGGTCAATGTTCATCAAACTCTGCAGGAAGGTGGTCTGATACTGCGGGTCTTGGTCAGAAATGAGCATGCGAGCCTTGTTCTCGTCGGTCAGGATCGCCTCATCCTCGGCAGCAGTACGCACCATCTTGCGCTCACGGCCCATCGGCACACCCTTGGCAGTGTTGTCGTCGTCGTACACCTCCTCCGCAACGTACAGCTCACCAAGTGCGTTGTCGTCCTGCACCACCTCCGCCTGCGTCGGCCGCAGCACCGCCTTCTCCTTCTCGTTCTCGTACTCCTCAGAGTCGTTGCGCACGGCATCCTCCGGGTAGTCCGGCCAGTCCTCGCTCGGCTTCTCCTCCATGCCGCCGAGGAAGGGAAACGGTGCGGCCAGCAGGCCGAGGCTCAGCACGAGAATCATGATCATGATCGTGTTGCCCATACGCGCCTTGTCACTCACGGTGGCGTACGCGATACAGAAGGACTGCACCGTCAGGTAGATGACGAGGCTGATGATGATGCCGAAGCCCATGTAGAAGCGCGTCATGGGCGGGTACTGGGTCAGGTAGGCACGCTCCGTCAGACGGCGACGCACCACCGTGCGCTCCGGCAGGTGCTTCTGCTCCCACTGAACGATGTGGTAGGGCGGGAAGCGGATGAGAGAGGCGGCGAGGCTGCCGAGGCAGACGACGAGCGCCATCATGAAGAACATGTAGTGCGCATCGCTGGAGCGGAAGAAGCTGTAGTTGATGACGGAGAGGACGGACGCACCGAGGCCCGCGAAGGTCTTCATGATGGCCACGACGGGGCCTTTGGTGAGCGGGAAGCTGCCGAGGACGGCCATGAGAGAACCGGTGTCGAAGGATGCACAGCCGAGGTTCATGATGGCGCAAAAGACGGAGAGCGTCAGCACCGACCCCTTCACGTTGCCGTTGAAGGCAAGGGCGAAGAGCAGAGCGCCAAGGGCGTTGAGGGTGCAGGCGCAGATGCACACGTACATCGGCCCCACCCAATCCAGCATCATGCCAAACGGAAAGGTGGCGAAGCCGACGACGATGCCGACGGTGGTGATGGTGGTGAGATCGCTCGTGGTGAGCTTGAACTGGGTGCGCAGGTTCTCACTGATGATGTTGAAACCGTAGAAGGTGGACATGCAAACACTCGCGCACACACCACCCACCAGGATGCGGAAGCGCCTCAAGTTGTTGAGGCGGTAGTCGGCAGCGGAGACCATTTTTGAGAAAGGACTGTTGCGTTTTCTTTATGGGTAAAGGCGAAAAATAGTGTTCTTTTTCTTTATTTCTTAGCTGGGAGACAGCTTTGGCACAGGTTTGGCTGGGCGGTGCGGAATGCCAAGGAAAACACTGAGACAAACGACGGGAAATTTAAAAGAAGAAGAGGAAGATGTCAAAGTGCTAATTTGAAAAAAAAAAAAGAAGACTGAAGGCAAAATGGAGGAGTGAAAAAAAAAATGGCGAAAGCTTAGGGGGAAAAGGAGATCGATGAAGTTTTATCTGTAGAACGTAGAGTGGTGTGTGGGAAGAGAAAGCAGAACTAAAAAAACCGAAAAAAAAAGAGTCGAAAAAAAAAAGTAATAGGAGAAAGGGGAGGTTGCGAGAGTTGGTTGTTTGGGATGAAGATAGTTAAACAACCAGCTACCGCCACGCGACTCGATGCGCCGACTGCCGAGTGAGGACAGTCCTTCCGTAGGATAGTGCGAAGAGGTACAGAATGCTTCACCACAGCACTTTCATTAAAACGCGCTGTGTGTGTGCATTTCAACTCAAGACACAGAGCATGCACACGTAAACAGGCACGCAAGCAGCGAACGGCGCCAGCTATTCACGAAAGCGCAATCGCTTCTTTTTGGTCATTCTAAAACATGTCTTTTTTTTTTAGTTAAATGCCACGCGGATCAAGTTGAGGAGAAGAGACAAGAGCAACGAGAACGAAATGCAAAAAAAAAAGGGAAGAGGAAAAATAATCGCAATAGAAACAACAACTGGAGCAGTAATACCACGCGTGTTCGTTCTCCTCAGTGCTCTTTTTTTTTTTTTTTGAGAGAGAGAGTGCTGTGAAAGCGACTTTTTTATTTTGTGTATCCTCTTTTTTTTTTTTTTACGTTGGAAAGAAATGGGCAGCTTTGCCGGGTGCTCCCTGACGCTTTGTCCACTCTCCACTCTCCACGACACGGTGCTTGCTGGGTTTCTTTTTCCTCTCTCGCGCCGTATCAGCCGCACGCTCGAGACAAATAAAAAACATCACGCACCCAGCACCTTCCTCTACGCACCAGTTGAGATTCGGGAATAAGGGGCCAAACAAAAAAAGAAAGAGGGGAAAAACACAGAAAGACAGCCGGCATCGCTTACCAGCACTCAACGACGCTCTCACGCTCTTTCTCTTTCTCAGGATCAAACTCATGATGGCTTCAAGCTAAAGGAAGCACAACATATATGGTGATGAAAAGTAGAGATTACTTCGAGAAAGAAAGAAGAGAATCAAGAGTTCAGAAAAATAAAATGAAAGTCGGGAAACAAAACGACAAAGAATCGTGTACAACAGGGAATCTTAAAAGCTATCAACGTAGAAAAGACAAGTAAAAACAGAAAAAACAGAAACAATCGGCGGCACAAAAAAAAAGAGAAAACAAGTCGCATGAGAAAGAAGAGAAAAAAAAGGGAGATTAATTCTTCGCTTGTGATGGGGAGAAGAGAAGAATCCGGAGGGGGGAAAAAAAAGGTCAAACATAAATATATATTTATAAAAAGCGAGTACGACAGCAGTTGCACGCGGTTCTTACGAACTATGCAGTGCTGTGGTCCCTCGCGTGCTCCATTGTTATATAAGTCTGCGACCCAAAAGAAGACTGGAGAGAATCAATAATGAAAAAAAAAAAACCAGCCTCAAAGAAAATCTCTGTGCGTTGCTCTTTTTTTTTTTTTGGGCCAAACGAAGTGACAAATTTAGAGAATCAACCAGCTCAGTTGGATGCACAGACAGGTAGGAAAAGAGAAAAACAAAGACAGAAGGCTAGAGAGAGCCGAGAGGCTTCTCCTCGATAAGCAGTCCAGGAAAATGGAAGAGAGAGGGGGCAGTCCAATAAGACCGATGTACAACACATCTCACTGCTGTGAATGCCAATTATATAAATATTAGTTTCTATTTTCTATTTTCTTTTTTCCTTTTCTCTGCGGCAGCAAAAAAGAAAAAAAAAGGAAATAAAGTCAGCGCTTAACTTCTCATCTGCTTGTCTCACACACACGCACTCACACGGTACCGCATCGCAGATGTCGGCGCCGCGGAGGCTCAGCTAATAAAAGCAATAATACTAGAAGCAAGAAGAGAGAGAGAGAAAAAAAAGAAAGAGTGCTCACCGAATCAAAGGCAAGAAAAAAGGAAAAGAAAGGGGAATTTCGAAGTCAAGAAAGAGAAAGAAAAGAAATTATAACGCCTCAGCGTTATATAAATCGACAGTCAGCTGTGCGTACAGGGTGGCTGCTTGGAAACCTCCTTTACAACACTTAAACTGAACTTGATAGAATATAAATCAGCGAAGCAATCAGAAAGATCGAAAAAAAAAGGAAAAATTAGCATATGAATTTGTCTCTTAGTATCCGATAAACGGGGGAAAAAAACGAAAAACGAAAAAAGTGAGATCGACTAAAAGAAGAAAAAAGTGGAAGTTGAAGAGAGAGGAATTGTTATCGCTTGTACACCGCTGATTCACAGCTAAGAGGAAAGAGGGGAAAAAAGAAAGTATGGATGGATGTTGGGAGACCATCAGCTGCACATACACACAAGTACACAATGAACCTTCGACACACGCGCACATGTGCGTACCACGTTGGGGGAATGCAACGCGTTGCTTTATCGAGCTTGAGGATGATGGAAAAGGGGAAAAAGTGATGAAAGGGAGGGAGGTTTGGCATGCGACCGCGAGGGGCAACACACGCACATAAACACCCACACACCCTCGCGTACACCCCTCACGCGTTGTCACCTTAAGCGGACGAGCCGTAGGGCTCCGCGGAGTTCATCTCCTGCGCTTCGCTGGCCACACGCATGCGGCGCTGCTCCAGCTCAGCAGCCTTCTGCGCGCGGTGGTCCAGCACAAAGCGGCGGTAGCGGAAGTGGAAGATGGTGCTGCCCACGATGGCGGTCGCGTTGACGCACAGCAGAATAATGAGGCTGTAGTCCACACACTTCTTACCAGCGCAGCGGGGGTAGATGTTCTTGGTACCGTTCATGACAGCGGCGTCGCGCTGGCGCTTCGCCTCGCGGTCGTAGAGCTGACCGTAGCCGAAGCGGTTCAGTGCGATGACAGCAATGAACACACCAACGAAGAGGAAGTTGTAGTGCTTACCGATGTCCTTGGCGAAGAGAGTGCGGACCGTGAGCGCCGTGCAGGCCCAGCTGAAGCCGTTGCCGAAGGAGTCGAAGAAGAAGCCGATCACGATGGCCTTCGACTTCAGCGGCAGCGCCAGCAGGAAGATGAGACCCAGCACCATGCAGGCAGAGGAGATGGGATACACGCACGTCATCACCGGGCGGGAGTCGGACGGGTAGCGGCTCAGCACGTACTCGAAGATGCCCATGCTCATGCGGCCCAGCGCACTCGCCACACTGATGATGGCGGAGTACATCGTGTTCGTCTTCGTCTCGTACTCATCGTCCGCCAACGCACGGTAGATCTGCGCCGAGTTGAAGGACATCACAATGCCGCAGCCCCACGTCGCCAGTGTGTTCCACCAGCACAGCCAGAGGTCAACGTTCACCAAACTCTGCAGGAAGGTGGTCTGGTACTGCGGGTCCTGGTCGGAGATGAGCATCAGCGCCAGGTTCTCGTCCTCCAGAATCACCTCGTCCTCCACGGCAGCGCGCCGCTGAGCGTCGTCGTCCACGTCGGCGCGCTTCTTCCCAACCTTATCCTCATCCGCTGCCTCCTCAGACACGTACAGCTCACCGAGCGCGTTCTGATCCTGTGCGACCTCTGCGTCCGTCGGCCGCAGCACCGCCTTCTCCTTCTCGTTGTCGTACGCGTCGGAGTCGTTGCGCACCTCCTCGTCCTCCGGCATCTCCGGCCAGTCCTCGCTCGGCTTCTCCTCCATGCCGCCGAAGAACGGAACCGGAAGTGCCATGAGCGCGAAGGAGAAGACAAAGATGATGATCATGATCGTGTTGCCCATACGCGCCTTGTCACTTGGGTTGGCGTAGGCCACGCAGAAGGACTGCGCCGTCAGGTAGACGACGAGGCTGATGATGATCGCAAAGCCGATGTAGAAGCGCGTCATGGGCGGGTACTGGGTCAAGTAGGCGCGCTCCGTCAGGCGGCGACGCACCTGAATTTGCTCCGCGACGTGCGTCCGCTCGCGGTCGACGATGTGGTAGGGCGGGAAGCGGATGAAGAGGCACGCGATGGAGCCCATGAAGACAACCAAGGCAGCCATGAAGTACATGTAGTGCGAGTAGGCCGTGCGGAAGAAGCTGTAGTTGATCACAGCAAGAACAGACGCGCCGAGGCCGGCGAATGTCTTCATCAGCGCAACGACGGGGCCCTTGGTGAGCGGGAAGCTGCCCAAGATTGCCATGAGAGAGCCCGTGTCGAAGGACGCACAGCCGAGGTTCATGATGGCGCTGAAAACAGAAAACTTCACGACAGAGCCGCTGATCACACCCTCGAAGGCGAGGCCGTAGAGAATGACGCCGACTGTGTTCAGAATCGTGGCGCAGATCAGGACGGGCAGCGGGCCGGCGTAGTCCAGCAGCATGCCACCGGGAAAGGTGGCGAAGCCGACCACCACGCCGACTGTGGAGATGGTGGTGAGGTCGGCGCTGCTGAAGTTGAAGAGCTCCACCATCTTGTTGCTGAGGATGTTGAAGCCGTAGAAGGTAGAGATGCAGACACTCGCTGTCATGCCTCCAATGAGGATGAGGAAGCGACCGATCTCGCTGATGCGGTAGTTCTGCGCGGTGACCATTTTTGCTGATGCGCTTTCGGGCCTTTTTTTTTCTTTTCTTTACTTTTTTTTTCTGTAGCACTGTGTGTTGTGTGAAGCACAAGGCAGAGGGGAAAAACAAAAGATATAGAAAAAAAAAAAGAAGGATATGTAAGCAATACAAGCGAAAGCTGGGGGCTGAAAGCTTGACGGTGTACGGTAAAGAGAAAGAGAAAGGAAAGACACGAGTGGGTTCAACGAGGGGGGAAGAGTCACTGGTGAAAAACGAAAAGAAAAAAGGAAGGGGGGTGTACAGGGAAACAAGTTCGGATTTCTCGTTTATCTGTTTGTCCGATGGTTGTGGTTATGCGCGTGTGGAGTGGGATGGGGAGAAAAGGTGTGGGAGAAGAGGCAGTAGAAGAATAAGCGTGAAGGAAGGGTAGCCATGGAACGCTTTTCCTTCCAGAACCGGAAGAAACAAGACTAACGCAATCCTCATTGCTGAAGCGATTGCAGATGCTCCGGTGGATCAGGAAGGAACAGGCAACAGCACCATAGCGCACATTCGTTTAGCTGAACTATTAGCAGCATTCAAGCTTTGTTAAAGGCAAAAAGTCGGCCAACACTTCTCTGCAAGTGAAAAAAATAATTAGGTTTTTGTTGTTTTTTCACTGTCGTGTAAAATATCTGTGGTGGCACACGATCGCCCACGTCTCTAAAATCGAAGAAGGTGCATGGCACGCACACAAAGACGGTACAGGCTTTTAAAAGCACAACCAGCCGCTCTTTTCTGTGGTAGACGCCCAAACCACACACACACACACACACACACACACACACCGGACGTAGGACTTGGCGCTGCAAAGCTCCAACCGCTGTGCAAGGGCGGCTCTCGCAGCGCACGTTTACCCTCCTCTTTTTCGCCCACCAAAAAAAACTACCGCAGCACCACGATCAGCGCCACCAGCAACAGCAACAGCGGCATCACCAGAAAGACCAACGCGCGCGCCGGCAACGACCTCCGCTCCAACTCACTCAACACCCACCCAAGCAGACCGTTCTCGGCCAGCGTCGTGGGGAAGAGCGCAGACGCCGTCACGAGGCGCTGCTGCTGCGTGAAGCCGACCGCTGCCTGCCCCTTATCACCGGCTTCTCTCTTTGCACCACCGGCAGATGCTGCAGATCGCACCACGTAAGGCAGCGTCGTAAGTGCAACGTTCTGCGCAATATCCGCACTGACCACGTCATTCTCAGCCGACACCGCCACACACGAGACCGGCTCCTTGTGCAGCGCAGGGAAGCGCTGGGCAACCGACTTGAGAGGCGAGGGGCGGACGTGGTCGCTGCGCCACCGCCGCTCCCCCGCGTCCCACCGCACCGAGGCCACCCAACCTTCGACCGTACCTGCGATGAAGTGCGTGGGCACGGCAGCGCCAACCGGGCTACGCCGCAGACGCTCCTGGTAGTCATCCGGCACGACGTCCGCGCAGGCGGAGAGAGAGGTGATGGCGTCGCTCAGCACCGGTGTGGGCTGCGGCTGCGACCAGTGCAAACGCAGCGCCAAGCCGGCCGCGTTGTCTGACCCATCACCCCCGTGCGGTGTGACGTCGACGGCACCGTGAATGATAAAGGACTCGCTGGCGTGGGTGTTAAAGGCGACCACCGCCAGGCTGCAGAGCGTACCGTGCGTCGGTGCCCCCTTCTCTTGCAGGGACTGCCAGGTGAGTCGACGCCGCATCTCAGCCTGCTGATGCGCATCGATGTCGGCCCACCCAAAGAGGCGGACGAGCCGCAGGGAGGAGGTGAGTAGCTTAAAAGGTAGGGGAAGGTCAGCGCTGGTGAGGGTGAGAGCCGTGGCCATGGACACTGAACCGCTACTGCTGTTACGCGATTTACTCGTGTATTTGCGGCGCAAACGCAGCGAGCTCAGTACCACCGTCTTGTTCTGCAAGAGTGCGGCTAGGACGAGATGCTCGTGCAGATGCGCCTTGCATGGTGCGGAGGAGGAGGAGGCTTCACCAGCGCCGTCGGCCTGCACGATGCACACGCGGTTTACAGCGAGGTCGTTGACGCGGGCAGGCAGCTGCCACTCCGTAATAAACGATGCGGACGTTTGGACGCGTGGCACACGCCGCTGCAGCGCAGCCCCGGGCTTCACCTGCGCAGCGTACGTGGCAGCGTACGTCTCCGCGTCCTCGTCCTCGAAGCCGTCCCCCACGAGGTCCGTCAATGCGTAGGCCCGCACAGCTTTCTCATCGTGCGCGACGAGCAGCAGATTTTGCGCGAGGGCGATGGGCTTCTTGTCAGGGTCTTTCTCGTCGTGTGGCACGGTAATGCGGGCAAGCAGACGCAGATAGCGGTGGGCATCACCGTCAACAGCGACGTCAGACGAATCGCCGGCATCGGCAGAAGTCGCGGCGGTGTGCGACGTCGGCTCTACACCGCTGTAGACACCGATAAGACAGAAGGATGTGATGCTGCTAAGAGCGACGAAGCCAACGAGCCCGCGAAGGACACCACGCTGCCTCTCTGTCCAGCTGAGCGCTTCAGGATCCGTGGCTGAACCACTCGCAGCCGGAGACGCAGCTGTTGTCGCGGCCGCGGAGAAAGGGAGAAAAGCGGAGGTGCACCACGGGATGTCCACGCCGAGGTCCAGCGCTGCCGCGAAGCTCCACACCGGCGGCTCAGCTGCAGTAGGCGGAGGCGAAGAGGATGCTGCGATGGTGGACGTGGCGCCATTGCCTTGTCCGCTGTGCGTTGTCTGCAGTGCGTCTGACGCTGTTTTTTTGAGTGACTGCACGCGAAGCAGCAGTGCGATGTTCGCCATGCCAAACTTGCGGCCACCACCACCCGCGCCAATCAAGACATGATGGACACCGGTAAACTCAGCGGTGTAGATGGGAGAGGGCACCTGCAGCACGTTCTCTACGCGACCTGCTGCGACGACGTCGCTGGCGCAGAGCGCGACTCGCGAGGGAAGTGTGCTCTTCTCATCCTCTGCTGCCTCGCCGGCCATTTCGGAATAAAAGATGGAGGGATTGAAAGAGAGAAAAGGTACGCAAGATTCTATTTGGAGGAAGAATTCTTTGTGTGTGCTTGCTGCTATGTGCACGTTGTATCGCAGTACAACACGTGTCGTCGATATGTAGAGAAGAAAATAAATATAGGATCAGCACAGACCCGGTGATGCGAGCACAGTTCTGCAATTGAACAAGAAGAGGAGGGGAACAACGAGAGAGGGAGAGAGATGATCGAACAACGCAGCGGAGATGACGTGTATTTAATGTAACGGTGTCAAAAAAAGGTCTTCATTGATGATGCATATATGTGCATGGTAAACTTCCCCGTTTGCATACATGAAGGCTCCACGCCCAATAGAAAACTGTTCTAGTGTTGTCACGCAGCAAAACAACCTGAGCTTGTACCCTTCCGGAAGAGTGGTGGCACCTAAGGGACAACATGTTTATTTGAAAATGATGTGTGAGAGAAAGAATGGCAAAAGACAAGAGCACCACGCTGCAACGCCACAATCAGTACGAAAGGGTTGCCTAAAGGAGCAATACACAAAAAAAAAGTGCGAAGGAGAGCATGTGAAGCGGAAAAAAAAGAATAGCTTTGCGCTCACCACATACACCTTAACCTCTCTCCCTCATCTACCAACACTCACGCGCGAAAAAAGCATCGTGTGAGAAAGAACAAACACAACCAACAGCCGAGAAAACAAGAAGTAAGCACAACAAACAAAAAAAAAGAAAGAGACAGAGAGAAGCGGAGACGCCTTAATTGACACGCCAGCGAAAGTTGAAACGGTCGTTGTGGATCTGCTTCATCGTCGCCACGTGCTTCGGCACGACCTGAATGCTCGGCAGCGTCTGGACCCGGCGGCGCAGCCCCACGTACTTCCGTTCCCGCTCCGGCCCACTTACGGCGTTGTAGGGGTCACCAAGCGCCGCGTTCACGGAGGCCTGACCGTACTGCGACACGAGCTTCGCCTGCTCCTCCAGCACCTTCATTGTCTTGAATTGCATGAAGGCAATGAAGGACTTCTGCAGCTTGCGGTGCCAGCGCCGGCGCAGCATCTCACCCTCGCGCAGCTTGCACTCCGTCGAGCTCGACTTCTGCTGGTACGAGCGGAAGAGCTGAAAGTGGCGCAGACGAGAGCGGTGGACGTACGCCATCATGCGGCGGTCCATGAGGGAGACGGGCACGTTGGCCGGCACCTCCTCGATCATGGCGGTGCGGTTGTAGAAGTGGCCGACGCCGCCACGCCCGCCCTTCCACTTGCTGTACCGCATCGTCCCCATCGACTTGCGGTGGTACATCATGTACCCCCCGAGGAGGGCGGAGGTGCGCTGCATCTTTTTTTTTTCTACTGCTTTCTGCTGCACGTGTGAAGAGGTGACGGAGAAGAAGAGAGGTATCAATAAAAAGAGAGGGAGAGGAAATTGGAAAAAGCAGTGAAAGAAAGCAAGAGAGCCATCAAGGAGTCCGTCAACCGATTTCAATCGTCAGTCCGCCACACACTGAATAAAGCTTTGAGACGCTCCGTCTCAAACACTTGCTGCACTTTTTTGCAGACACCTGGAGGTGAGCAGACAACAGCGACAACAACCACAAAGAAAAGGTAAATCAAACCCTATTTATTTTTCCTAAACTTGTTGAGGAGAATTGCGTCTATGCTGGTCGCCACAACAATGAGGGCAGCTTTGCAGAAAAAAAAACGGCGCATTGCCTTGGCAACACCTTCTCAGCAGTGCCAGAGCTCCACCATGGCGTTCACACAGTACGTGACGGGACGAGGCGGCCGCAGGGTCGACGTCGCGCCGACCTCCGCAATGGCAATCGCCGTGGTCGGCAGCAGGCCCTCCGTCATGACCGACGCCTCCTCTGTGTCCCACTCGTCCGTCTCGCGCACCACCATGTACACGAGGCCGTAGTAGTGGGTGTTGAGAGCCCAACGATTTGTGCCTTCCTCGCCCTCAATCCACTGCACGTGACTGAAGGGGAGAGAGGGGGCAGCAGCGGTGGCGGCGGCAGTGGACGTAGTGGACGTGGTGCTCGCACCGCCTGCCTGTTGCGACGCTTTCGCGTGCTCGTGGCGACGTGCAGCCTCAATTGTGTGCAGTGCGTAGCGTGCCAGCGGGTCGCGCAGAGGAGCATCATGGCTGGCACGTGTGGTAGCACCAGCGGCTGCAGCGTGAAGGTCCGCTCCCGCTTCATCCTCGTCCCTTACCTCAGCATCGAGTGTTGACTCGTGCTTCACGCCAACATCAGCACCACTGCCGCCTTCTCTGTCGTCCACCTCCTCCTTCTTGACAAGGTGTTGCCAGGCCTGTCCGGCACAGCGCAGGTGCTCCTGCAGCGTCGTCACCACCCGATCCGCATCCCCGACCAGCAGGCAAAAGGCACAGTGCGTGCGTTGCAGCGTGATCAGCTCCTCCTGCACCAGCTGCAGCTGCATCGAGTCGGGCTGCGTAAAGGCAGCCGGGTCAAGCGCATCGGGGGTGAGAAAGAAGTGGTCGGCGTGGCGTCCCTGAGCGCGTTGCACCGCCGCCACCGCCGCCTTTGCCCACCCGTTGTCATCGTTGGCTCCAGTCGTCGACAACGCCATCGCAGCAGCGCCACGCCCACCGTCTACCACGCGAACCGAGCGCAGGAAGCGAGGCAGACCGTAAAACTGCGCCTCAGCAAGAAGCCGCCGCAGCGCTCGCACGCGCGAGGCGTGCTGCACAACGTACAGCCCGTCGCTGCAGCGCCACGACGCCATGGCCGCCATCGGTCCCCACGCGGATGCCTCCATGGCGGTTGTCGCCTTGAGGCAACCCACAAGGTGCTGCAGAAGAGCTTCCTCGTGGGGGTGGCGGGAGGAGATGCCTACGAAGGGGAGCAGTGCGTCGAGCGCCGCGGGGCTGCCCACGAAGGAAGAAAGAAGATCCGCAAGAGTGTGCTCGCTCGCAGAGGCGGGTACCTTACCACTCGCGCCACCGCCGCCGCCGGCGATCCAAAGGTGGCGAAGACGGCCGAGAGCCTGCGAGGCCGCTGCGTCGTGCGAGAAGAGACAGCGGCGCAGGTCGGTGAGACTGCCCGCGGCGTGGAGGCGGGGGAGGATTCCACCGTAGGCGCTGCGCAGCTGCCGGAGACGCCGCAAGCAGTGCAGTCGGTGCACCACGTCAGACAGCCGAACAGGCGACGGCAGTAAGTCAACTACCGCAGCGTCAAGATCAGGCGTCGCGTTTCTCCCCTCTTCTCCCTCAACTTCTGCGTCCCCACCACTGCTGCTGCTCCTCGGCCCTCCTGCCACCTTCAGCGGCAACCGCCACAGCGCCGAAGGAGACGCGGCATTGTGCGCCACCGTCTCCGTGGCAGCGAGCACCGCGGCTTCGATCAGCGAGGGGTACCGCAGCGGCACGGCGGCCTCGCAGACACGAGCCAGCGCCACCACCGCCGCATGGTGTACTGGACGCACCCAACACGCCTGCCCAATCCACGGCGCAGACGCGGTGTCAGGTGGGGTGAAGATCAACGCCGCCATATTCTGCAGTGCCTGCACCGCCACCTCGAGACGATCGTTGCTGCAGTGAAAGACTTGCTGCTGACTGACGTGGTGCACGACGCCGTCGCTGCACTGTTGCACGTCTGACACGCCGCAGTGAAGGAGGTAGCGGGTGAGGTGGATGGGACTGGTGGCGCGCTGGAAGAAGGCCAGCGTGCTGCTGTCAGGAGACGCATGCGCGGCAGAGGAGGACGAAGCAGATGGCACCGGGCCTGAACCTCCTCCTCCTGCGGTGCTGCGTGAAGTCGTGTTGGTAGCGGTTGTGCTCCGTGCCCCTCGCGTGCTGGGCTTGCGGTAGAGCAGCGTCACCTCCTCCTCTTCCTCTACAGCATCTACTGTCGTGCTGTCATCGGGGCCGTAGCCACCGCGACGACCGCGACGCTGATCAGTGTGCAATTGCGCAGCCGCAGCAGCGGCGGATGTCGCTGTAGAAGATGCGTGCGAAAGGGTCTTGCCGGCTGCTGCGGCGGTCCTTGTACGCTTGGCCGTCGACGAGGCCGCAGCACGACGTCCTGCCATTGTGTTTCTGTTGCTGTGAGGGAGGAGGAAAATGTCAACTGGCGTGTGCGCAGGAAGTGTTTCTCTCTTGATGCTATGGACACCTTCTGATATGCTGCATGAAAAGGAGTACGGACAGAATGACAAAAAAGAAACGGAAGAAAAAAAGAATTTTTTTTTCATCTGTGCGTGTGTGATTCATGACATTGCAGGTGAAGACAGCAGCGGCACAAAAGTTACGTAAGCTTCTTTCACAAGAAAGCAAACCAAAAACTCTTACCCCTTCCCGTGATTTTAGACGGCAAGACAAAAAAACGAAGTCTGTCTGCCAATCGTCTCAATACTAAAGAGATGCGAAATCAAATCTAGTTTTTTTCCAGCATTCCGCCATATATTTTTTTTTTGCTTAACGACTAGCAGTTCCTGTAAATTTGACACGGCATTTTGCTCTCGTACATCCTCAAAGATGCTCTCCGTCCTTTTTGCCATTCCCTACTCTCACTTCTTTGGCGCGGGAGAGGCGGCTCCACGCGCGTAGCGCAACTCCTGGGCAATCCGCTTCTCATGCTCCGCTGCCCGCGCCAGCTCCCGCGACTTGAGGTGCTGTATCACCGCCGGCTTCGCCTCCCGTCGCAGCTGATGCAGCTCCTCCGGCGTGATGGCAAAGGTGTTGGCGATGCGCATCACCGCAGCAGCGTCGTACAGGGCAGCAGTGTGCTCACGCAGTGCCAGCAGCAGTTCCCCTGCATCCTCGCCAGCTAGCAGATTGCGCTCCTCCAGGTACTTCAGCACCGCCAGCGTGATCTCCAGGTGCGCCGGTGTCCGCTCTCCTGGGTTGGTCGTGCGGCAAAACAGGTAATCCCACATGCGCAGCGCCGTCGCGGGGGGAAAGACATTGACGAACATGGACATCATCCAGTTGGCCACGAGGGTGTGCACCTGCAGGCCAGCGGCGTGAAAGCGTGCCGCGACGCGGGGCAGCCGCTGTTTCACCAGACGCTCCAGCACCGCCTGCTCCACGTTGGCCCCAAGCAGCGTCTCACCGTAGAAGTCGTTGGGTAAGAGCTGCTCAAAGATGTGCACCAGAAGCCAAAAAACTCTCTCCTCGTCGTCAAGAACAAGCAGAAGAAAGGCGGCAAGAAAGTTGAAGGACTGGCAGTAGCTCAGCAGCGGATTGCGCCAGCACAGCGCGTGCAGGACGTTGGTCAGTTTATAAATGCCAACGTCCTTCTCGGAGAAGTACGGGTGACCGGGGAAGGTGCGCTGCACATCCGCGGCGATGGCGTCCGCGTTGGGGCCCGTCACGTAGCCGTTGCGCCGCAGCAGCTTTGCGCAGAAGTACTCGTTCTCGTCCACCTTCAGCGCCATCCCTGTCAGGGTGAGCCACATCACCCCACGGAGGTGATGAGGGATGCCGCACTCGCGAGCTACAGCACGCAGCCGGACCATGGCCTCTGGCGTTGCGCTGGCGAGGAGAGAGACGCCGCGACACAGGCGGTACCACTTGTCTTCGCGCTTGTGCTCCTCGGCGTCGCGGCGCGAGAGTGAGTTGGCCTCCGCGAAGGCGGCGGTGGGGCTCACAGGAGCAGCGAAGCCGAGACGTGGGGCAGACGACCAGTCGGCGAGGCTGCTGGTCGAGGTGACCGGGTAGGGTGTGGCCTGCACGTGCCTCCCTTCCCCAGCAGCCAGAGGAGCACCATTACTAGCAGTAGTAGGACCCAAGCTTACCACGCCGTAGTCTTCCTCCTCCTCCTGTTGCTGCAGCGTGTCGACGTGATGGGAAAGGACAGCTGGAGCGTCCACCACGTCCGGCAGGGCCGCGGCCAGCGCACTTGGTCGACGTTCACCTCTTTTCCACTCCTCCATCTCCTCAGCAGTCCTTCCTGGAGAGTCAAAGTCCGGCGAAAACATGCGCAAAGTGCGCATCGGCGCTGCACTAGCAACGTGCACACCCGCTGTTAGCGTCTGTGCTATGCCGTTGCCCTGCACCTCGTGGTAGTCGTCGAGGGGGTGGTGAACCACCGTCACGCTGCGCCGCTCTTCAGAGCCGAGGGCATCGAGCGAGACGCACGCCGGCGCTGCTTTCTTTTCCCAGTCTTCACCTTCCGATGTGGTGCCCTCTGCTGCTGGCCTGCGTTCCATCATCGACTCCACGTTTTGCTTCTGTGGGGCAGAGGGAATGGTACTCGGCAGCACCTGCACGGGCCTGTGCCACGACGGCGAGGAGGGCGGCGTCTCCGCCAACTCGATGTCATGCTCCTCCCACAGGGTGGGCCGCGAAGTGCTTTCCGAGGCAGACGTCTCGGCTGCGGGAAGAGGCGGCTGACGTGGTGGTGGGCTGCGGTCTTCTAAACAGCACGCATCCTTTGCCGCCGCAGATGCATCGTCGCATCGTTGTGTCAATGCGGGGGATACGGAGGGCTGCTCTTTTGATTCGGTAGGTGGGGACGGCTCGCTGTGCAAGACTGAAGCAGGCGAGGCACGTGCAGTGGGGGTTCTTGGACGTTCAACCGACGTGACTGGCGCTAAGGAGGCCACGGTAGAGTGGACCGGAAAAATCTTCTCGTCTTTTGCGGAGCCGAAGGCACTGACGATGTCATTCGCAGCAGACATGGATCAACCCGCGAGATTATACACATACACCCGTACAGACACCCAGAAGGGAAGTGCAACAACAAAAAAGGGTGAAAAGGAAACAATCGAGACCGTGCCTCGTTCCTTTGTTCAAATATTGTTTTGTTTGTCGCGATGCGGATTTTTTGCGTTGAATATTGGGTAAACACTCGAGTCGCTATCCAAACGAGTAAAGGAGGTTTTCTTTTTGAAAGATAACGAAAAGATGACGGATAATAACGAGGAAGGAAGCAAGCTCTGTCTTCTGCGGTTGTGCCCGTCTAGAGGCGTGTACGGGAGAGAGAAAGAAAGGAGGGGAGTGATCACGCTGTACTGCTCGTGTCCGTGGGTTCTGCGTACAGCAAAAAGAAAGCAGAGCGGAGGACTCTGAAGAGGTGGGAATGAAGGAAACAGAGAAGTGAGCGTAGGAGCAGAGAATAAAGAGAGACGTCGAGATGAACGCACTTCACAGCCAAAGAAGCCCTATTCGTACAAGTGCTAATGAATAAATGCTTGCAAGTGCCGTTTGCATGACAGGCTTTCGCTACCATCTTGCAGCTCGGATATCCACCACAAAGGGGCGAGAAGGAATACCAAGTACGATAGAGAGCCAGGACATACAGGCGCAGAACTTTTTTTTTTCTTTTTACCTCGTGCTTCGTCAACGATCCCTACCCAGTAAGGCCGAAACATTGTAAAGACATTTTTTTCTTTTCGTTTGCAAGGCCTTAAAAGCCAGTTATCAAAAGTAGGAAGTAAATAGAAGGTGCGTGTGCCCAAAGCTCTCCAAAGAGCACGACTCACTTCACGTCAAACCATGTACAACAATTCAAAGAGAAAGCGAAAACTAGAGGAAAAAGAAGAAAAGTAGATAAGGTTTTCGAGAGAAAAAGGCAGATAAAAAAAAGGAATGAGAAAGTCGATATTAAGCAACATCGCCGCACAACACACTCTAAAGAAAAAAATGTCTTGTTTTCACACGGCTTGCACTGAGCTCTTAAAAACACGACAGAAAAACGGAGAGGAAACGAAGGGACAATGCGACTTTTTTTTGTTGTTGTTTTGCGGTAATGTTTGCCTCTCATGTCGACACACAAACTGGATGGTACCCACACAAACAAAAAAAAAACATAAAACACGAACAAAACACGCACGCACATTACAGCTCTGCGAGAAAAAAAAAAAAAAACTGCGGGGGAAATGAAAGAATCGATGGAAAGAAAAAAAAAAAGGGTGCGATCACATTGATAGATGCCGGTTGCCATGCAGCACAGAAGCAAAAAGCCAACTTCCATCGCACTCGCACTTACCCATGCGCCGTCCAGCTTCTCCCTTTGTCACTGGAAAAAGTCAAGGGGATAGTTACTGCTGTCCATGCAAAAAGCTCCAAAAAAAAAACTTTACAGGCTGCCGGCGTTGCAGTAAGTCGGGTCCGTGTACAGCTTCACCATGTCCAGCGTGAAGGCGGTGCTCTTCTCCATCTGATCCACCAGCACGTACTCATTCGGCAGGTGTGCCATCGCACCTGGACCAGGGCCGACAACCACTGTGGGAATGCCCAGCGTGTCCTGGAAGTAGCCGCCCTCGTTGCCGCCACCCGTCTTATACGTCTTCGTCTCCTTCCGCAGCTTCAACGCCTGCTGTGTCAGCTTCGAGTCCTCTTTCCCGTTGAAGGGCAGCAGGGAGACGGGGTTCGTGATCTCCACCGACGCCTCGGGGTACTCCTCCCGCATCGCTGGCAGGATCGTGTCGGCGACGTACCGCTTCATCCGCTCCTCAATGCTGCGCGGCGTCTCTTGATCAGTGATGCGCACAGTGATCTTGAAGTCGCACTCCGCGGGCACCGTGTTCACCGCGTTTCCGCCATTCACCAGCGCTGTCGTCATCGGGGCGAATGGGCAGTCATGGCCGTGATCTTGGCGGCCGTTCTTTCGCACGTCGAGCGCGATCTCGCGCACCTTGGTGATGATCTGCGCCGCGTACTCGATTGCGTTGCAGCTCGTGTTCATCAGCGCCATCGAGGAATGGATCGCCTTGCCGTTGACGCGCACGTCCCACTGGGTAAAACCCTTTGCACCCACGTAAACGTGCATGTCGGTCGGCTCACCAATGATGCACGCATCGGCCTTGAAGCCGCGCTCCTTCAGGTAGTTGGCCAGGTATGGAACACCGGTGCAACCGACTTCCTCGTCAAACGAGAAGGCGTAGTGCACGGGCTTCGCACGCTTCATTGACAGGAACTTCGGCGTCAGCGCAAGCACCACGGCGATGAAGCCCTTCATATCGCACGCACCGCGGCCAAACAGCTTGCCGTCCTTTTCCACCATCGTGAAGGGGTCGGAGTCCCACTTCTGGCCATCCACCGGCACCACGTCGGTGTGACCCGACAGCACGATGCCGCCCTGCATCACGCCGCCCTCGCCGGGCAGTGTCGCCCACAGGTTGGCGTGCGTCTTGGCGGGGTTGTACACGAAGGTGGACGCCACGCCGACCGACTGCAGGTAGTCGCGCACGTACTCGACCATCGGCAGGTTCGAGTTGCGGCTGGTCGTGTCGAAGCTGATGATCTTCGCTAGCCACTCGCGGAAGCCGGTAGGGTAGCTCGTCATGGCTGCGAAGAGGGATAAGGACAAGAAAGGGTGATAACAGGTGCTGGTGAAGCAAAGTCCGCCGCGATGTGAAAGTCGGACTTAATGCGGATCTCTACTTTGCAACTTAAAAAATAAAAAGACGATAAGGAAGTACAAACAAGTTAAAGGACGGCGTAGTCGGGCAAGTTGCGCTGATCGGGTGTGTTCTTTACAAAGGGATGTGAGTAGAATAGAGAGCATGTGTTCCAGATTGATATCATGCCGTTCAGGTAACAAAGTAAAATCAAACAAAAAAGGGAGTAAGAGGATGACAAGGAGAGTTAAGAGAATCCGAAAGAGTGAGAGAAAGAAAAAAAAAATAGCTACGAACCTGCAGTGCAGATAGCAAGTGCACTTGTTGCTTTTCACTTCACGCTCTGGAGGAGCTGAAAGGGCATGCTGCGGGAATGAACGATTGGTCGAGAGAACCTCATCAACTGAGTGTTCACGACGTGTTGGCCACACACACAAACGTGGCTTATCATTCTTTATAATTATTTTATATTCCTCTTTTTCTCTCTTTCACATGGGCTGAACCGTGTGGCAGGGGAATAGAAAACAGATGCCATTTCCCTTCCCGCTCCTGCACGTGCGTTGCTAAAGCGTTTCATCTCTCATACTCTGCGTCTTTTTTTTTTTGTGAGAGCCGTACTAAGTCCACGCACATGCGTCAATGGGTGCAAACCCGGTACGCAATAGCGTGCACGATTCTCCCCTTTAAAGCCACCGACAAAAAAAAAGCAATAATTTTAATTACCGCCTTCGCGCCTCGCGGTGCCTGGGAACAGCAATCATCAGTCGATCCGCGTAGCAGCATTAAGTCACGCAATGCCGCAATGAACAAACAAACAAACAAAAAAGATCAGTTTATTAGAATGAAAGATAAAAGGACACAACACAGAAATGAGAAGAAAACGCCTGGCAGAACAAGTGAGTACTCACTTTTAGTACGTGTGCAGCTCCTCGTTCGGGGCTCCAGTGTCGATGACAGCGAATCTTTTGGCCTGTCAAAGCAGAAGCACTCGTCTGCCAACGCCGCTCTTGTCCTCTCTCGCCACTTGCAACACGTCAAAGCCCCGCTGTGCGGTCAAACATGTGCTTGGGAGAAAAGTAAAAGTGCGTTGGCCGCGTAGCCACGAATTGAGAGCAGCAGAGAAAAAGAAATAGTAGCGATTCCTCACAGGTTGCCGGCGTTGCAGTAGGTCGGGTCCGTGTACAGCTTCACCATGTCCAGCGTGAAGGCGGTGCTCTTCTCCATCTGATCCACATGCACGTACTCGTTCGGCAGATGGGCCATCGTCAGCTCGCCAGGGCCGATAATGATGGTGGGGATGCCCAGGAGGTCCTCAAAGAACCCCGCCTCCGTGCCACCACCCATGTAATGCACCTCATTATGCTTGCACAGCTTCAGCGCGCGCTGCGTCACAGGAGCATCCTCCTTGCCGTTGAAGGCGGGCAAAAACATTGGCTGGGTGAGCTCCACTGACGCCTCGGGGTACTCCTCCCGCATCGCCGGCACGATGTTGTCGTCAATAAAGCGCTGGAGACGAGCTTCGATCTCTTTTGGCGTTTCGTTCTCGGTGATGCGCACGGTGACAACAAAGTCGCACTGCGCAGGCACCGTGTTCACTGCGTTACCACCACTCACTAACGCGGTGGTCATGCAGGGAAAGGGACACAGGTAAGCTGGTGCCCGCCTTCCGTTCTTCTTCAGATCCAGCGCAATCTCGCGCACCTTGGTGATGATCTGCGCCGCGTACTCGATCGCGTTGCAGCTCGTGTTCATCAGCGCCATCGACGAATGGATCGCCTTGCCGTTGACCTTTACGTTCCACTGCGAGCCTCCCTTCGAACCGACGTAGACCTTCATATCCGTTGGCTCACCAATGATGCACGCATCAGCCTTGAAGCCCTTTTCCTTGAGCCAATTGATTAAGAACGGCACGCCAATGCATCCCAACTCCTCGTCAAACGAGAAGGCGTAGTGAATGGGCTTTGCGCGCTTCATCGCCAGGAACTGCGGCGTCAGCGCAAGCACCACGGCGATGAAGCCCTTCATATCGCACGCGCCGCGGCCAAACAGCTTGCCGTCCTTCTCCACCATCGTGAAGGGGTCGGAGTCCCACTTCTGGCCATCCACCGGCACCACGTCCGTGTGGCCCGACAGCACGATGCCGCCCTGCATCACGCCGCCCTCGCCGGGCAGAGTCGCCCACAGATTGGCGTGCGTCTTGGCGGGGTTGTACACGAAGGTGGACGCCACGCCGACCGACTGCAGGTAGTCGCGCACGTACTCGACCATCGGTAAGTTCGAGTTGCGGCTAGTCGTGTCGAAGCTGATGATCTTCGCCAGCCACGACTTATAGTCGGTGGGAAAGGTCGTCATGGCTGTGAAGAGGGATAAGGACAAGAAAGGGTGATTACAGGTTGTTGGTAAGAAAAGGCAATGGAAAGCTGAAGACGTTACGGAGGTGCCAGCGAACGTTCAAGTCAGTAGGAGAGCAACACGAAACACGCGTCTGCGGATGTAGAGTGAGAAGAAAAAAAGAAAGCATTAACCGAGAAAGAAAGCAAGAAGAAATGAGGTGTACGTGAGAGACATTTGGGAAGGACAATCACAGCGACGCAGCGCAGAGTAAAGGCAAAGAAAAACACCGTGGTTGCGCGGCGTAACGCGCTGCATTAAGGGCAAAGGCACCGAGACCCTCCAACAAAACTCGAGTCAAGACTTTGACGAACGCCGCGGGCCGGCACCGTAGTGCGAGCAGTACAATATAATAATAATCATATAATAGCGACGTTGAGCGTCCTCACTACGGTGTGAGTGGGCATTGCACCGATACCGCCACGTCGTCACCATTCGAGAAAACTATCGCCTTTAATGTTGCTCCAGCTTTTTTTCCAGAAGAACATCGCAGTGTACGTGCGGTACCTTCGCACGCTTCTGTCCTCGTGCAGGCAGCCCACCGCAGCACCGCTCCATTATCTTCACGGCGCCAAACGTAGAAATTGAGAGGGCACAGGAAAACTTTAGCTTGGGAAACGGGTAGAAAAGCTCAGTGCTTATAGATCGATAAGGAAAAACGTCGCGTGAAACGCACACAATAGAACAGAGGAAGGGGTGAAGACGTGAAGGAGGCAGCGAAGAAGGAAATAAGAAGAGAAAAAGTACTCGTTTGTCGAAAACAGAGAAGCTGGGATGGTAAAGAAAAAAGCATGTACAACACTTCCATCGCAGCATTCGTAACTCATTACAACTCTCAGAAAGCGAAAAAAAAAAAACACGTGGCACGGCTTTTCTCCTTTTACCTCCCACGCTCAGCGTCGCCGGAAAGATAGAGATCAGCACGCGCCAGAACCTTTACGTGTGAAAAAAAAATGGACGTGCACCACGCAGGAAAAAAAAAAATAGCGATAATGCTGCGGCTCTCCTCGTACCAGAAACACCACGGCGTCCAAAAAAGAAAACAAAAGGAAAGGAACTACACAAACAACGGGTTATGCACGCTAGCCTGGAAAGTAAACAACAACGACAGAAAAAATTTGCCGTGTGCACAACGCTTAAAGAGACGATCTCGCATCTTCCACGTTTTTTTTTGCTACTGTTTTTTTTTTTTTTGCTGCTTACCAAGCGCGGACTTCACCAAGGAAAAATGAGAAGAAGAAAAACAAAAAGAAGTCGATGAATATCCCACACACAAGCCTCTAAACCTCCCTTATCTTAGGCACCCCCCTCACTTCAACTCGCTCGCGAGTCTTCACAGGTTGCCAGCGTTGCAGTAGGTCGGGTCCGTGTACAGCTTCACCATGTCCAGCGTGAAGGCGGTGCTCTTCTCCATCTGATCCACCAGCACGTACTCGTTCGGCAGGTGTGCCATCGCACCTGGACCAGGGCCGACAACCACTGTGGGAATGCCCAGCGCGTCCTGGAACGTGCCACCCTCCGTGCCACCGCCGGCGTAGTGCACCTTGTCGTCCTTGCACAGCTTCAGCGCGCGCTGCGTCACCGGAGCATCCTCCTTGCCGTTGAAGGCGGGCATCGAGACAGGACGCGTCACCACCACCGACGCCTCGGGGTACTCCTCCCGCATCGCTGGCAGAATCTTCTCGTTGATGAAACCCTTAATCTGCGCCTCGATCTCATTCGGGGTGTCGTTCTCGGTGATACGCACGGTGATCTTGAACTCGCACTCAGCGGGCACCGTGTTCACCGCGTTTCCGCCGGTGATCAGCGCTGTCGTCATGCAGGGGAAGGGGCAGGTATGACCAGGCGCCTGGCGACCGTTCTTCTTCAGATCCAGCGCGATCTCGCGCACCTTGGTGATGATCTGCGCCGCGTACTCGATCGCGTTGCAGCTCGTGTTCATCAGCGCCATCGAGGAATGGATCGCCTTGCCGTTGACACGCACGTCCCACTGAGCGAAGCCCTTCGAGCCGACGTAAACCTTCATATCCGTGGGCTCACCAATGATGCACGCATCAGCCTTGAAGCCGCGCTCCTTCAGGTACTCACCGAGGAACGGGACACCGGTGCAGCCGACTTCCTCGTCAAACGAGAAGGCGTAGTGAATGGGCTTCGCGCGCTTCATCGACAGGAACTGCGGCGTCAGCGCAAGCACCACCGCCAGAAAACCCTTCATGTCGCACGCGCCGCGGCCAAACAGCTTGCCGTCCTTCTCCACCATCGTGAAGGGGTCGGAGTCCCACTTCTGGCCGTCCACCGGCACCACGTCCGTGTGGCCCGACAGCACGATGCCGCCCTGCATCACACCGCCCTCGCCGGGCAGCGTCGCCCACAGGTTGGCGTGCGTCTTGGCGGGGTTGTACACGAAGGTGGACGCCACGCCGACCGACTGCAGGTAGTCGCGCACGTACTCGACCATCGGCAGGTTCGAGTTGCGGCTGGTCGTGTCGAAGCTGATAATCTTCGCCAGCCACTCGCGGAAGCCGGTAGGGTAGCTCGTCATGGCTGTGAATATTTAGAATAGGTGTTTGGATGCGTTAAAGAATACAATAATAGAGCAAGAGCAAATAGCGTTATTTTCCTTTCGGTTTGTTGTCAGGAGGTAGAGCTGTTGTATATTAGTGGAAGGTGGAAAATAATAATGTGAATAATTCTCTTCGCTCTCTCAGTCACTTCAACAGATAAGGTAAGGCAGAAAGAGGAAAAGGGAGAAGGAGAGTAAAGAAGGTGCAAGATGGTTGACAAGCATGTCCACTCCCATCTCAGCCGGTGTCATCACGCGGCGACTACTATCTCCACAGCTAGGGCTGGAGGCTGTTGAAGTGATTCTCTCTGTCTCACTCCTGCACACACACACACACACACAAAGGTTCGCTTTTGGATTTGGTTTGGTTACGAGACACTGACGAAAGTGCAGATAACCACCTCATCCTAACTTGCCTTCGATCTCACCCGGTTGGGTGAAACAGAAGGGGGTCGGACGGGCGGGAACTAACACTCGAAAAACAAAGAGAGAAAAATGGAAAGAAAATGCCTGTTGGCCAATAGAGGCGGCAGTAATAAAGAACAAAAAAAAATGTATTTATAAAACTATTCCAAAATTAAAAATGTTTGGAAGAAAATTGCCCGTGGGCATATGAAAAGTTTTTTTTCTTTTTCTTTTTCTTTTTCTTTCTTTTCGGGACACTGAGAATGCGCGTCTACAAGACCTCTCGTTTTTCTTTCTTTCTTTTTTTTTTTTTCTTTCTGGATCACTAGATATATTGCGTGTCCTAATTCTTTTTTTTTGTTGTTTTTTTTGTTTAAAAAAAAAAAAAAATTGTATTCGTGTATAGCCGAACCAAATCTGTGTAGCAGAAGACGTGAGAGAGGAGAGGAGAAAGAGAGAGGTTGAAAGCGATCGCTACGTCATCATTCACTTATCAAGTTCCCCTTTTGCTGCAATATTTTATTGCAAAAAACAAACAAATTAACAGAGGCAGTTGATGGAGGCAAAGAGAGAAGGTGAAGAGCTGACGTGCACTAGCTGTTAATAAACTAGTATTGACACTGAAAGAGCAACGAAGCCAGTGTTTTCTTCCTTCTCGGCGTACGCTGACGCGGCATTTTTCTCTTAATGACACAGCAGCGCATTCCACGCCTTGCAATGAGAGTCTTGTGGAGTCGATCAGCGGATGTCGAGGCTGCGCTTTGCAAGGCAGGTCTTCTGTCACCAAAACACTATCTTTCAGCTATTTCTTTTATTATTACTTGTGGAAGTGCTTTCTGGCAAGACAGCGGAGGAGGAAACAGAAAGGAGGGAGACGCGACCGCCTCGTTTTCTCCCGGAGAGAGACGCCTCGTGAAGTAATCAGAAAAGTAAGACGAAGATGCTCAGCAGAAAGCACAAAAATAAAGTGGAAGAAATAAAAAAGCAGCGGGGAGAGTACACCAGTCAATTTTATAAATGGAAGGAAGGGACTAGCAAGCACCACATGCAACACTGTCTCCAGCAGAGTGAAGAGTACTAGCAAAGAAAAAACGAAGAGAAAAAAGTAAAAAGCACCGATGGCAACAGCAAAGCTTTCAAGCACTCTCTTTTTCGGCGGCATCATCTACTGCGAAGGTGTCTCGCTCTGTCCGTCTGCTCTCACCGGGACGTAGGTCCACAAGCACCTCACACGTCGATCGAGAAACTCACACCACCTACCCTTTCTGCCGCGGCGGTGGCGGCACCCACGCGGCTCGACGGCAGCACCGGAAAGCGCGTGAGCCGGCCAATACACCGCCTCTCCACACCGCTGCTGCATCGCACATCTGCGGTTGAACCGAAAGCACCGGCAACGGAAGCTTGTGTGTCTGTCGACTCCACCTGCGCCACCCACACCGTGCGTCCATCCGCGGCAAAACCCACCGCGTGCTGCACTGCGCCGTCGCCGGGCAGGCTTCGCGTGCCCACCGCAGCAACGCCGCCACCGCTGTTGTCTGCTGGCATAGGGCTGCCAGTGCTGCCTGTGCGCTGGCCTTTTCCCGGGTGCTCTGGCGTGTCTGCTGCGTGCAGCGACGGCACCTTCCACTTCCACTCCGCTCGCACCTTACTCGCTGCGGCAGTAGCCGCGGCACTGTTAGAGGGCCCCGCAGCCCACCGTCGTCCCGCCTCCCACGACTGCACCACGGCGGCGCAGTTGAAGACGTGCAGCGTGCCGTTCGTGCTGAGGGCAGCCACCCGGTGCGCCTCGTGCTCCACGGCTAGCGAGAGGACCGCGGCGGGGCGGTGGCCACGCTGCAGCTCCACCAGCAGCACACCGGAGAGGCAGTCGAAGACCTTCAGCGTCGTGCCGAGCTGGGAGGCCGTGACGAGCAGGCGGCCGTCGCGGCGCAGGCATAGGTGGGCCACGGCGTGGTGGTGTGCGGGAATGGTGCGTTGTTGTACCGAAGATGCCTGCGGAGGCGCCGTCGTCGCAGAAGACGTAGCAGCAGCCGCACCACTCATCGTAGGATCTGCCGCGGTGGTGGCTGCTGTTGTGGTGTGCATCGTGAGGACCGTCACGTCGCCCGGGTAGCCGCGAGCTGACTGGGGAAAGGCGACCGCGTAGGTGTACTGTGGAGCTGTCGATGGTGGTGCTGACGGAGAAGAGGCCCCAGCAGCAGCAGCAGCAGCAGCGCTCTTTCGTGGTCGCACGGGAATCGCCGAGGACAGCTCCAGCACCGACCGAGGGTTCTGGGGCTTGTACATGCTCTGCTGCCGCACATACCGCAGCGTGTCGAGCTCGACAACGTGAAAGAGGTCGACAGCAGCGGCGAGGAGGACGGCCGCGTTGGCGCGCAGTGCGGTGATGGGAGAGCCCCAGAAGTGGAGGGCGGCGAGGCAGACGCCGGTGGTTGCGTCGAAGAGGTAGACGTAGCGGCGGTACTCGGCCTCTGCAGCGAAGAGTTCCCTCGTGGCTTTGGTGGCTGCGGCAGGGGAAGGAAGGGCGGCAGCAGCAGCTGTCCACACCTCTTCTCCGGCTTCCTCCTCCGCTGCGGCAGTTGACGAAAAGTTTGACGGCGATGGCGGTGCAGCGGAGCCTCTCCTCTGCTGCTCCGCCTGCGTGTGTGTCGGGCCACTAAAGGAGTGGGTGGACGGCGTAAAGACAGGCGGGCGTGCCCGGAAGACAACCGCGACGAGGGCACTTTCGCCCGCCACGGTGGCGACGTACACGGGTGTCTCCCACAGGGCATGGGACGGATAGGGAGAGGAAGATGGCTGCGGTGTTGCCGCCGCAGCTTCGGAGGCTGCACCGCCGCTCTCTGTATTACGCGAGGGTGGAGGAGGCAGGAGGGACTGCGCTACTGGACCCCCGCTCGCTGCGGTGTCTGCGGCGTCGAGAAGCTCGAAGGGACGCACACCAGCAATGGTGGAGACGAGAGCGACGGTGCAGGTGGGGTTGAAGGCGCAGGCCGCCGGTGGGTAGGAGCGCCGCGACGCTGACATGCTGATGCCGATGTTGCTGTTGATGTTTGCCTCGAGATAAGTTTCGGGCTGAGGTCCTCCTTGTGCGTCTTAACGAACGGATTGGTACACTGCGCAGCACAAAGGAAAGAGAGAAAGAGAATGCAGTCACTGGCGGAGTATGTGTCGTACGAGAGGAGGTCCTTGTGTGCAGCGGAACCAGAGCAGGAGGAAAGGAGAGAAGAGAAGATGAAAGCAGAAGGCAGCTCAACTATATCTACAGACGCGACATTCGTGTTTATTTCTCTGTACTGCGCCTTGCTCTGCGACTAGGCTCTTTTTTTTTTATAGAAGTGACAACGGAAGGCCGTACAGATGGGAGCAAGGCACCAACCGGCAGTTGATCTCCCTCGTATCAGCCTTACTGGCCGAGCCGGTTGCTCGTCGCTACAAGTGAGAAATTACAAATAACGCCACAGATGTTTGTGCACGAATTCTAATGCCTTTCTTTCTTTGTCTAAATTGTGCTCAACTCGACTTACTCGGTGGACTCGTTAAGAGAAAACAAAAAACAAAAATCGACCGACTTCTTATGTGGGACGACGACAAAATACATGTGTGCTAAGCGTCTGGGAGGGCAGTGACGCGTCGGTGCTTCGCAGCTGCCGACTCTTCGCCTCTCCTCGATACGCCGGCACATACACGTGTTCGTCACCAGGCTTCACCGTCCACCGCATCTCTTTCAACGGTATTGTTTTTTTTCTTTCAAATCTCCGGCGGCGCCTCGAAGAGCATGTTGGAGGCCCGATCGATGCTGCGGTGGCAGAGGTAGAAGGCCAGCTTGCACTGCTCGTAGCTGAAGCCGAGCTCCGTCAGCGCCTGGATCTTCTTCTCATCGTCTTCGGTCGGCACGCGAGCCAGAATGAATTCCTTTTCCGACGCCGGCTTCTTCGCCGCACCGCCAGCCTGTGCGCCACCACCGCTGCCGTTCTCCTCACCGTCGTGCTCGTCGACGTCCCCCACCTGCATTCCACTCGCCTCCAGCGCCGCCAAGTCGGCCGCGTCGAAGTCGCCCGCTGCCTCACCGGCAGCAATGTAGTGCTCAAAGAGCTCGCGCATCTGCGCCTCTGTCTCCTCATCCATCTCCTCATCCTCCTCCTCACCGTTCATCGACCACTCCACGGACTGCTCCTCGTCGGAGTCGCCATCGCCCCCGCCGAGCGCGGGCCGGCCGTGCAGCATGCTCTGCGCTGCCTTGGTCAGCTGCTCGTTGTTCATTAAGCGGATGAACGTCTCCTGGTTTTGCGTGATGACCTGAAAGAGGGAGGGGTGATTGCGCTCGATGCGCTCCATTACTGCCTGTGGGTTTGAGAGGAACTCTTGACGGAGGACGGTGAGGTCGGGCACGACTTCGCGCAGCGCATCGAAGAGATCATCCTGCGCCGGTTCGTCGGCGTCGCTGTCGTCCTCCTCGTCCTCCTCGTCGGTGATGCTCTCCTCCTCCTCCTCCTCGCCGCCCTCTCCGGCTTCGCCACCGATGCTGCTGATGACTCCCTCCTCGACACGCGCCTTCTTGGCGGGGCCACCATAAGTCTCCTCCTCCCCATCCTCCGGTCCCCCATTCGCGTTCGTTGCATCGGCAGACGCAGGCAGCGTCGCAGAGGGGCGGTGATGCCTCGGCAGCACCGTCAAGTAATCGCCATCCCGCAGGCCACACTCCGTCAGCAGCTTCTTCTCGTCACTCAGGTCCACTGATGCGGCTGGAGGGTCAGACGGAGAGGAGGAGGGCGGCGCCGTGGCCGCCACGTCGGCCTTCGGCTCCGGCGTGTTGCTGTGGCGCGTAAAGTGGAAGTCGAAGGCGACGACGTTAAGGCGGAATTGGATGGCGACGGTTGCGCGGAGATTCTGGAGTGTTGCTTTTGGTTTCGCGACTACGACGTCCTTCGTCAGCTTCTCCGCCTCGGGAAGGAGGCCGGAGTTGACGCTGGAGACGAGACACGTGACGGTGAACTTCATCTTCGGCAACGTACAGTGTATAATAGCGTGCTTTGCAGGTGTTTTTTTTTTTGTTTTGCTCGCTGGTTGTGTGCTTATGTGTTTGTGCGTGTTTGTGCTCTATGCTTTTTTCTTACTAAGCTGGAAACGAAGTCAAGTAATGCAGGCAGACCGGTGAAAATACAGGTGCTGCGGAACAGTTCTCAAGTTCAGGAGGGGAAGTGGAGAGAGGTGGTATTGGCATTCAGGGAATGCATTAAGTCTGGCGAGTGAACCTGAAGCAAGCAAAACAGTAGTCAGAAATCTTAAATAAGCCGTTGCTCTTTTTGGCAGACCAGCGACGAATGCGCCTTAATCATGGCGCGGTAATAACAGCAACACCAACGCCAGCAACAGCTCAACTTCATTGATGCAGATGTCACCTGTGGTTTTTTTTTGGTCGCGTTCGCTTTCTATACAAGCCAAGCACAACAAGGCGCACATACACACACACATTCACAAAAAAAAAAACGGGAAATAGCGGGGAAGACAGTTGGGGGTGAAAGCGAATCTCCTGTCGCACCAGTGCATAACGGGAAGAGGGACAGCGGCGTCGCAGTCCTCAGTGGTGCACGCGAAAGTCTGCCGGAGTGGTGCCAAAGGGACAGTCTGGCGTACCCGGCGGTGCCCACACATCTAACGGCAGCGCCGACCCGGACCACAGCTCGGCGCTCGGACACAAGCGGCCGCACTCCTCCATCGCCCATGACGGGTTCGTCACGTTCGGTGCGCGCTGCACGAGCACCTTCACAAGGGAGCTGAACTCGCCGTCGTTCTTGTCAGACGCGGCGGCGCTTGCCAGCTGCGCGGTGTTGTATTGTTCCACCGCCTCCAGCAGCGAGGTTCGAAGGCGCAGTGCTCCGCCCGCGCTTGTGCCATTGTTCGGATCTGATGACATCCGCTAAAGGCGATACGGAAGAAACAACAGTGAAGAAAAAAAAAAGAGAGAGTGGAGGTGAATGAAGCAGGGGCGTAACCGTGGACATGTAGAAGCACAGCACCTCGACACAGTCAAGGTGTAAAGGCGCTCAGGAGAGAAAAGAAAAACCAGAAAGGTGGTTTAGGGTGTGTGCGGTGAAACGCTGTCCGCTGCGCCGTTCAAAATGGACAACGACACAAGAGCTCGCAACACACACATCACTGAGGAGAAGGAAAGAGTCCTGAAGAGGAGATGTCATTGTCTCGTTCATCGACTTCTTCTCTCTTGATTCGAGTTTCGCCATCCGCACAATAGAGAAACGGCGGTGGCATCCGAAGAGTGCATCACGAATAAAATTCAGTAAATTGCTGTGCTTCAGAGCTTTCTCTCTCTATTTTCTTAGCAACTACAATGCCAGTATTTGACTTTTTTTTTTCGCATACACGCACGGAACGTAGTGCACGAGCAAACAATAAGATCCTTTATCGACAGCGTGGTTGAGTAGCCTATCTCTCCTCCTTTTACTCATCTTCACTCTCTCTCTCATCTACCTCAACAAAGCCACACCATAGCGGGGAAACAAGCAATTCGAGCACACACACACACACACACATACACAAGCATACATATATATAGTTCGGTAAAAGTGAAGTGAAGATTCACTTTTTGAATAGAGAACAGAAAAGAAAAACTAGAAGAAGACGCAGCGCACGCATCTGTGAGCGTGTGAGATTACACGCCAGCAGACATGCGTAGTGACATCAGACAAGGCCGCCTGGACGACGATCCGCGACGCGCACGCGCTGCCACGAGAGTCCCCCACAACTCCGCCGTATCGCCCCTTAATAGACCCGACACCAACACACATACACACACACACACACAAGAAGAGAGAACAGACTGAAAAGGGGGAAAAACATGTGAGAGCTTCAAAAAGAAATTACAAAAAAGGCACAAACAACAACAAAAAGAGGCGTTCCACTTGAACATAACACCGCAAAGGGCAGAGGAGCCGCAGCAAAAGGAAGGAGATGAGTGGACCTACAAAAACTTTACATAGAAAGACCTCGTCAGCCACCAAAGCAGAAGCAACAAACAACAAGGAGAAAGAGAGTGCGAGCGGGCAGAAGCGCCGCTGAAGAGACTGGCGCTGCGCCAGCACAGAAAAGCACCGCCACTGACCTACGCCTACGCACGCACACACACACACACGTCTCCGTTAGCGTGCGAAGGTGCGCACTAAATGCACACCCACACGATGCGACAAGGAGAGCGAGAAAGCGGTGGCACGCACGGTGTCACATACTCTTCCGCCTCGTCGACGCCGCAGCCGAGGCAGCTGCGCTACGCGGCGTGGGCACCGGCGCGCGAAGGTGCGGCTCCGCGTCATCGCTGTCATCGTCCTTCTCATCGCTGCGGGGCACTGGTTTCGCGTTTCTCTGTCGCAGCGCCGGAGGTCGTCGTGGCGGTGGCGGCTGCACCGTCTGCGCTAACGGCTGCTGCTCCTGCACCAACGCCCCACCGTCCACCACCTCTCCGCCAGTGCCGGGCTCCATGCGACGAACGCGGCGTGTCGCCAACGCCGCCGGCACCCGAAACCCATCGCAGCTTGAGCCACGAGTCGCGCCGGTCGTCTGCGACAACGACCCCGGTACGCCACTCGAGTCGGTGCCACCGCTGCCGCCGCCGCGGGTTGCGCAGACCTTGGACGGGCTTTCCACACTGTTCATGGATAGAGGGGTGGTGATGACGGTGCTCGTCGGGCTCGGCCCCCCAGCCACGGCGTCGCTCCCACCCCCTGCTGCGCTGAGGCCGAGCTGGGTGCTCGCCAGCCGGATGCGTCCCGTGGAGTCCGAGAGGCGGCTACCACCACCTCCCCAGCTGGCGGACGACGACGTGGCGGGTGGTGTGGCGGCGGGCGAGGGCGACACGGCGCGGCCCCTCTCCCCCTCTCCTGTGGGACGTGGCCCACCAAGGAAGTTGCGGATGCCGGAGGACAGGACTTCCGCACGGGGATCACCCAGCGTCCGCACAGAGGCCCGCAATGCGCGGTTGTCACTGCCGGCCGCGCTGCCGTTCGCAGCGGCGGGCCGTGGCGGGCTGTCAGGGCTGATAACGGGCCTGCTGGGGCGTTGGTTGACGTGCATGACGGCCCGCAGCAACCGCCGCTCCGTTTCGGAGAGCTCCAGCACGCTTGCCGACGGCACCTCGCCGACGTCACCGCTTCGGTTGCTGTCCTCCTCTGCACCAGCAGCAGATGCGGCAGCGGCAGGTGCACGGTCAGCGGGGCTCTTGCGCAACCGCGCCGCTCCACAACTACGCGTCGTTCCCGCCGCCCCGTTAGGATCCACGCCAGCGTCGCGCACGTCACGGTCGTCGCCGTCGTCGTCTATCTGCAGTGAGGCCAAGTCCACCTGTGCGAAGGACACCCCAGGCGAGGAGAGTCGCGGACGGCTGCCCGTTGAGCGACCGCGGCTGTCACCCAGTGAACTCTGCGGAGAGGAGGGAGCTGCAGCAGCAGGCGAACGGTGGCGCAGCGCACCGACCGAGAGTGGCGGCGCCGGCACGTAGGCGTCGTTGGCTGACGCGGTGCGTGGGGAGACGGGGTTCAGCGTGTGGGCGGCCCAGGAAGGCGGGGACGACGTCGCCAGTGGCCGTGTGGTGGCAAGCAAAGGAGCGCGCTCGTAGGCCAGGACAGGGGAGGAAACGTGTGGCCCACCCTCGACGCCCTCCGCGGTAGCTGCAGCAGCAGCAGGAGCCGGCGCTGTCAGACTGCCACGCCGAGGCACGGGAAAGGTGGCACCACACACACCAGCCGTGGACGAAAGGGGCGTTGGCCCGCCATCGCGCCGCCCTGCGCTTTGCTCGTGCCGTTGCCGCCCACTGCTTGCCCGCCTCACGCGCGCTTTGCCGCGCACCGACGCACCGGGCGAGGTGGTCGGCTGCGGCGACGACGACGATGCCGTGGACAGCAGCGACGTCGACGCGTCTGGTGCCCCCAAGACGGCCGGGGTGATGGCGGGGGAGGAGAGGTCGGAGTGATCAGCATGGGGCTCCAGCTGCGCCTCGAACTCGGAATTGAACCACTCCGAGTCGGCGCCCCACGCGCTTGGCTTCGCCTTGCCCAGAGACACCGCCGTCCCGCTATCCGCTCGGCGCGAGCTGCTGTAGGCCTGCGCGGTGGACGGCGACATCATCACCGCCCCCCACTCCACGTTGTCGAGCTGCACGCCGAGCTGGCTATCGCAGTGAATGACGTGGCTGGCCGACGCCGCCAAGTACTCGATGTTGGCCTCGTCGAAGCGGACGTGTCGGATCGCGCGTGGGCTCTGCAGCTTCGTGACGTGCACCGCTGCAGGACCGCCTGGCGCGAGAGATGTCGCTAAGCTGTGCGAAGCGTCGCGAGCAGGTCCTTTACCTGTCGGGGTGGAAGCGATAAGGATGGTGCCGTGGCGTGGTCGAAGTGAGGTGCGTCGCTTGAGGATGCCACGGCCCTCAGGTTGCTGCAGCCACGGCTTGTCCGACGCTGCGGTCGGCGTATGACCGTCGCGAGGGCCACCACGGCGGGCAGAGCTCACTGATGACGTGCTGGTGCGCGCAGCACTAGCCTCAACATCGGTGGCGGCGCCATTGCGGCCCGGTGCGTAGGTTCGTGCCAACGCACTACCAGCAGCAGCACCAGCCGCGGCGTCGCCCTCCCCCTCGCTCCCCGTCTCACGTGCAGCGGCGGGGCTGCGGACGACCGGCACGGTGGCGAGCAGCAGCGCCGACCCGTAGGCCCCCCGCGGCAGGGTGGCACTGAGGGGGGCATCTGCCGGGTGCAACAGCGGCGACGACGCAACGGACGAGTCGCAGCTGCTGGGGGAATGTGGCTGTAGTTGAGGCGGGGGACGAGAACCCGCGCTGTGGCAGCGCCGCCCTTGCTCTTTTTCCTGTCGCTCCGCAGCGTGCGACTTTTCTGAGTGTGTATCGTTGCTCGTAGAAGGGTCCGCATTGTGTGTCGTAGCAGCGGCGCGTTGCTCCGGCTGCCCCAGCGAGGCCGCCGCCGACGTTGGAAAGACACTGCGCGATGCCGCGTCCTCGGTACGGGCGTTGGGCTTCAGGCCGCTGCGTGTCTCCGCCGAAGCTCGTCGCTGCAGCAGCGGGCGTGTGAGGACGCGTCGGTGGGAGGTGGCAGCGCCTGGCCGCTCGTCTGGTCCAGCGTTTGCAAGATTGGAGACAGAGGATCGCCCCGAGGAGGCACGGGAGGTGCCGGGGCCGCTGACGGAGGCGCGTGCACTCGTGCGGCCGGCAGCCCCAGCCGACGGCCGCCGCCGCTGTCGTTGGTGTTGTTGCTGTGCTGCGGCCTCCCCGTCGCAACACGATGAGGAGGACGAGGCGGGGGGTCGACGTGGGGAGTCGACGACGAGCGAGCGGGAGCGGGGCGGTTTCGCCCACACCGTCGTCAGCAGCAACGACGACGACGACGACGATGATGCGTTGTTGTTGTGAGAGGCGAGTACCGGTGGCGACCGTGCTGACGTGCCCGCTATCGAGGATGTTTTGCGCACGCCTTGTCGCGCACTCGAGGACGTCAGTGACGAGCCGGGCGTCCTGCTTGCTCCTGCCGCCTCGTCTGAGAGCCGCGCTGATGTGGCCACTCTAGAAGGCATAGTAGAATTTACACAAGTATAAGCACTAGAGAGAAAAAAAAAAAAACAGAGCACACAGTAACAGACACCGGTACAAATTAAAAGAAAAAAGGAGGAAAGTTATGGCGAGTAGGGAAAGAAAAATAGACAATAAGAAAAGCTACACCGAAGTGAAAACGAGACGCGCAATATGGAAAAACAATAATAATAATAAAGGAGTGCGAAAACAGGTGATGGCAAAAACGCGTGGCAGAAGACCCGAAAGTATGGAACTAAAAGGTACAAAAAAAGAAAAGAAGAGAAACAGAGAGAGGCCAACCAAGAAAGGAAAACAAAGAAGAAAAAACAACAATGAGAGAAGACAGCGTCGCTAGTGTTACGTGAGGGGGGAGGACGCGTTACAAGAGAAAAAAGAGGAGCGTGTTCACACAGACCAGCGCGGCGTATTAATAATAATAAAAAGAGAAAGAAAAAAGACTGTGAGAATGGAGGCCCGAATGGACGGCGCACGAGGAACAGCAGAAGTCGAGAGGAAAAGCAAGCGCCACGGCTGGACAAGAATCCAAATCAGCAAAGGTGAAAAGACACGCACCCTCTTTCGCTCTCTCTCTCTCTCTCGCCTACGTTAACGCTTTTTTTTTTTATTACTACTATGGTTGTTGCTGTTTTTTTTTGTGGGAAGGAGTAAAACGAAGGAACTGCTCCACCACCTCCTTCTCACAACGCACAAAGCAAAAACAAATTGATGTGGGTGAGCTGCGTTACCGGTGACCTCTGGCCTGGCAAAGGATGGAATTGTTGTTGTTGCTCACGTATTGGTACTTGTCAGCAGGGGAGAGGGAAAAAAAAAGGAGTAAGAGGCGGTGACTGCCTTCTTGTCTGATTTCCTTTTTCGTAATTTTTTTTTATCAATCTCGACAAGACGGCCGAAGAAGTAGAAAAATAAAATAGATAATAATGAGGTGGATGCTGGTCTACGAGGCTACGAGGGAGCCGAAAGCATAAAGACTATTCAGGAAAAAGGTGATGAAAAAGGGAAAAAAAAAGGAAGAAGGACAGAACTCCGCCCACTTCTGTGTTTTGGAGCGACACAGTGGTAAAAAAAGAGAAAAGAGAGGAAGAAGAAGAAGTAAAAAAAAAGAAAATGGAGAAAGATGTAAAGAAGAAAAAGAACAGAACTACAGTAGTGAAAAGAGAAGCGTTTGTGCGCGCAGTGTAGCCAGTGAACGTTGCGATTGAAGGGGAGGGGCAGAAAAAAAAAACAAGAGAAAATAAAAATAGAAGAAAACAGGCTTGCGTATCTTCTGCGCTTTATCTGCCTTTGATCGCTGTGGGAGGGTAAAGTCTTGGTGCTCGGCCCGTTGCGTGCACGTGTACGGCCGTACAAATTGTTTTTTTTTTTATGTGCGTAGTTATATGCGTGTGCTTGAGTGTGTGTGTGTGTGCGTGTAGGGGTATTGTTTGTATGCCTTCGAAGTACGAAGAGAAGGACCCACCAGCTCTACTGCTCGCTATACGTTGTTTCTGCTGCGTTCGACTCTTCCCTTCCCTGTTGCCCAATAGTTTTAATTCAGCGGCAGAGGGCCAGACTAGGGAGTCGCGGTCACTGCTGTTCAACACAGACAAAACAAAAAGCAGATTTAGAGAGAAAAAAAAAGGTTCGGCGCGCCGAACGTGGAGTGGGGAGGCGACCAGATACCAGGTGGACGCGAACGTGTTGCTGCACCTTTTCATCGTATTTTTGCACGCGTAGATGAGATAAGATGAAAAAAAAATGATAATAATAACCCAGGTGTAGCGCACAAAAACACCACAGAAGCGTGTGATGATTTTTTAAGTGTCACAGACACGCACGCAGACAAAGCAGCATTGGCAGAAAAGCCACGCGAGGAAAGGGAAAAAAAAAGAGCGGGAAAGAGGAAGAGCGCGAGAAAGGTGAAGGATAGGAATGAGAAAGGGAAAGAAAGCAGGTCAGAAGCAGCCCATAATTGAGTTGCCTTTCCACTCCGCACCTAGCGACGTATCAGGGAAGGAAGCACAAACACACACACACACAAAAAAAAAAAAAGCAAGGCGGGCTTTTCCAGTAGACGCAGCGAGACGTGCGGCATGTGCGTCCTCCAGAAAGTTGAAAGTGCCTGCGAAGAGACCGCGACAGCTCCCTTTCAGTAAGTAGAGCAACAGACGCACTTTGAAGGACGCAGGCACATGCGCAATTAGGACGATTCTGCTTTTCAAACTACTTGAAATGCGTGTGGTCGCTTAGCGGCCTGGCCGCCGCAACGAAGCAAGGCGGCGCTCTTTTCTGGCAACGAACATCTTCCATTCTTTTTTTCCTTTTTTTTCTTCGTTTTGTGTGTTGAGTTTTTATGAATGTACTCCGTGAAGCCCATCGAAGACGTCTCACCGCCGCCCCTCCCATCGCAAAAATGCGCCAACCAAGAAGCACAATTTATCTATCGTTCGTTTGCCTTTTAAACTTCTCGCAGGTGTCGACCGGTGTTGGGATAGGGAAGGAGGCGGGAGAGGCGATTGCCGTTTGCTGAAGAGGGATAACAGCAAAAAAATAATAATAGAAAACTACAACAGCCCACTCACCAAGAGACGCACCGCAACAACGGAATAGCGGGGCCTCGACGGCGTGCACGAGCCACGTCCGTGAAACAGACAAAGAAAGAAATAACTCTTGGTGCAACGCCACAAAAGAAGAGAGCGAAGACTGAGTATGTGGGCAGCACAAAGGAGAAAAAGGACACTCTACTGTTCGGGGGTCCAGAGGTGCTGTGTTCCGCATCAAAAAAAGAAGAGCAAGCAACAACTTCAGAAAACGAAAATAATAACAGTAGAGCCACGCTGACGATGTCCTCAATCTATTTTGATACTCGAGTAAATTTTCCGCACAAAGATGATGGAGGTGATGAGGCCGATGGCGCCGGCGGCGAGACCGTACATGTACGACACAATCCCCATGTAGGCGAAGAAGAGCACACCCGATGCGAACGACATCACGCTGAGCTGCGACGTGAAGAAGAAGATGGAGACCACAAACATGTGCAGACCAGCCCCACCCGGTACGATGTACGCCACCCACCACCACCGGTGATTCTCGTAACACAAGACGTAGTAGAGGCAGGAGATGGTGACAAGGCCGCAGGCCATCGCCCAGATCAGCGCCGTGATGGAGAGAAAGCCGAAGGAGTAATAAATCTGCCCCTCCCAGAGATCTTGCATGATGTAGTACACCTCAATCATTACAACAATTAGCGGCACAAGGGGGAAGAAGGAGTAGATGAAGAGCGGCTTGTTCAGCACGCTCTGCTCGGGAATCTCACGCGCCAGTCGCCCCACGCGCGTCGGGTTGGTAATCGGCTGCGCGCGGAAAGCCAGCGACCCGCCCAGCACCGTGAGCGGCAAGCTGACCAGCGCGACAAGCACAACGATCTGAAGCAGGGTGAGAAAGGGCACCGCCGTCGTCGCGCCGTGGACGGCGTTGATGACGGAGATGAAGAAGTACATGAGGAGAATGCCCCCAGGGAGAGTGAGGCTGCAGAGGAAGATGTGCTTCCACGCGCGGCAGTTCAAGTACTGGAGCAGCACCCCGCACACGTAGCCGCCGATGATGGAGGTGAAGACGAAGGTGAACAGCATCGCGGTCACGAGGGAGCCGCGGCGGGCCGGCGAGAGAAAGCCCAACATTGCGACGATTAACACGATCGTGACCGTGCTGATCACCTGGCACCCGTTGGCGACGAAGATGGCAAGCCAGTTGGCGTGGAAGGGCGGGCGGAAGACATCGGCGTGAATCAGCTTCCACCCCGTCTCCTCCTGCAGATCTTCCGGGTCCTCGGAGTTGTAGCGGTTGAAGTCCTTGTGCAGCGCACGCAGCAGCAGGCAGAAGACGGAGCTGCCGACGAAGAGGACCACGACAACGGAGAGCACGATCGAGAGGACGTGGTTCGATGCGGCGCTGGCGGAGGCGCTGCTGAGGTACCAGTCCCACCGCGTGCCCCACTTCTTCTCGCTCTTCACCCACGTGTAGCCGTACGTCCACAGCATCTTCGCATCCCCCTTCTTTGCGCCAACGAGCGGGAGCGAGCCATACTCGGCGGCGGCTTCCTTGGCAGACTCAAATTTGGCCTCCGTGCACTTCTCCAGCGTCGGCCAATTGATGCTAAAGGCCTCCACCTCGAGCATGACAACGATGTAGTTTGGCGTCTCGCTCTCGTTCGTACTCTTGCTGTCGTAGTTGTAGTGCACGGTGAACTCGAGATGGTTGTTCAACAACGCGCTCTTGTCTTTGTTGCACTTTTTTGGGATGCCAAGCGGGTAGCCACGCTGGCGCGCCGCCGACGGGTCCTTCTTCAATTGCTCCAGGCAACTCACCATGAGCGAACTCGGCGAGCCGTTGCTGAAGGCGGGGAGGTTGTCGATGTTCATGTAAACGCGGTAGAACTTGTTGATCATCTTCTCCAGCTTCTTATCGTCTGCCAGCAGCTTTTGCGCCTTTTCAGCGGTGCAGGTCGGCACCTGCGTGCACTTTACATCCTGCAGCATCGTTGCGGTGTAGAGGGAGTTGTACTGGCGGTCACCCCAGATGATCTCACCAATGGACTCCACCTTCGGTGTCAGCGTCTCCGGCTGGCAGAACGGCATCGCCGTGTAGTCGATCGGGAAATTCTCAGAGGACGAGCGGAGAGAGTTGACGGCGAACTCGACAGCGTCACCCTTCGCGTACGCCTTCTCCTTCGTTCCAGGGACGTAGAAGGCGTTCACCGACGGTGGGGCGAGAGACAGCAGGAGACAGCATGCGACGGCGAGGCTGAGCAGCCCGTGCCGGCCACGCCGCACATGCACGGGTGTTGGCTGCTTCATTTCTCTCCCTTTCCGCCCCTCTCTCTCTAACTCTCGCGTAGCTTCGATACGGTTGATTTTTCTTTCTTGTTGTGGTTGCTTGATATGGTTCACGCGCTCGCTTGTTCTCTTTCTCCCTCTCTCTCCGTGCGCTACTAATATGGGTGCGAGGCTGCGTGTATGTGCGTGCGCGTGTGCGTTAGTGTTTAAAAGTGATTGAAGGGTGGGAGACAAAACCAATTAGGGAGAGCGAAGGCGAGACAACGGATTGTGATGCTGATAAGAGGAGAATACGTTATGATGCACACACGCAGCACACCTCTGGGCCGCACTGAAGGACCTGAAAAAATGAGGGGGCACTCGTTCTCATTTTCATCATGAACGCAGCACTTTTCGGTTTTACGCAACTCTTGTCGTAGGCACGCGCGGTGTCTGCTGTATGTGGACTCTTGCACGCAGGTGGTCGGCGGGCTTCCTTCCTCCGCCAAAATAAAGATTGGGACTGCGCGTCGCAGGGTCGTGATGCGTTGAGTGGCTGTAAAGCTGAGAAAGCCCAAATGAAGCAGCAACAGAAAAACAACAGCGAACACCGACATAAGGTAAAAACAGAGAAAAAAAAAGAGAGAAGCAGTAGGCAACAAGAAGAGGAGAAAGAAATCGCGCTCTTGCCTCACACCGACTTGCTCTTAAACTGCCCGTCATCGGCAGCGCTCATATCCACCGATACCGGCTGCGGTGACGTCGCACCCATCGCCCCGCCTCTCCCGCGACTCCCTGTCTTGTCGTGAAAGATGCTTGCCACCGCGCTGCTTACCACTGCGGCAGCCGCTGATGGCGCAAAGGTGTCGTGGAAGGCAGACCGCGCCTCCTCCATCTCCCGCATTTCCTCGCCGTTGCTGCCGCCATCCTTCAGCCACGTCGCGCTCGTCATCACGCCAACAACGTTCGCAGCGGCAGCACTGTTGCCAGCAGCAGCAGCAGCAGGTCCATGAGAAGCCGCAGAGCCGCCACCACCTGTTAGTTTTACCTCCTGCATCTCTCGTCGTCGGCAGATCGCATAGGTGGCAGCGTACATAGCCGCCATGCCAAGCAGCCAGGCACCCCACCAGTGCAGTGTGCCACCACCCAGGGCGGCCTGCAACATTACGTCGGTGAAGAGCCAGTACACGATGTAGATGGTGGCGACGAAGTCCAGCACAAACTTGCGCCGCTGCAGAAGGGTGGCGAGGGGGTAGGCGCACAACAGGGCGGCAAGCAAGTGCTGCAGGTAGAAGCGGGTGGGGCCGCCATCCTGGCGCCGCAGTGACGCTACGCCGTCTCCTGCGTTGACGTCAACCGAGCTGTCGAAGAGCGAGAGCAACGGGACGTGAAAGCACTGGCCAAGCAGAGTAGAAATGGGCAGCAGCGGTGGCTGCAGTGGCGCTGCGGTTGGCTCGAGCAATGCTGCGCCGTCGTCTTCCGCCGGTGCGATCAGCCGACGTTGGCGCTGCGTGAGAGGGAGGTCAAGCTTTGCATAATGAGAGGGAAAGGCGGCTGTGCGGGAGACGCCTACACCTCCAACTTCAAGACGCAGTGCCGCCGCTGCTGCCTGCTCAGGTAGGTGAGCCACAGGAGAGAGAGTGGTAGGAAGGGGCGTTGCGGAAGCTGCAGGGGACACCGGCGTGAAGGTCAGCTCTGCAACGCCAAGCAGCACGCGCGAGAGGCCCAGCAAGAGGAAGAAAAGGCTGACGCCGTGTACGATCTGGACAAACAAGAACACGGGGCTTCCAATGCTCCTCCCGAGGCTGATTGCCATCTTGTCGACAAGTAAGTGTTGCTAATCCGTTTCGTACCACTAGCAGTGCTGTGCTGATGTCCGTTTGTATGTGTATGTGCGTGGGTGTACTGCCGGCGGGCGGCAGTCGTAAAAGGAAGCAGAAAAGGCGGGCGGTAGGAGAGAAAGTAGCACGCAGCAGATTCAACAAGTGCAAGGAAGCAAAAAAGAAAGAGAGAGAATGCGCTACGGTCAGTTGTCCTCTGAGCAACACGCTTCGTTACTCGTGTCTTCCATCTTGTTCCTCCTCTTTTCTGTGCAAGCATTTTTTGTTCACCTCTGCAGCGACGCCACGCACGACGAAGCACACAACCGATACATTTTTCTCTCGCAGCCGAGCGGGTCCTAGAGCAGTTAGCGAGTATTTCGCTGGCAGTCGCGCTCTAGTGCAGCACAGACTCAGAGCGCGAGAGGAGGTAGCTTACATGAACAAACATACAACAAAAAAGAAGAAATAGGAAGCGCCGGCGGGGGCATCTCGAACTACAACATGGTTGCCAGCTGCATCGGTCCCAGCCACACAACTTCTTATCCCTCATCAAGAAGGCATGCGTCTCCGCTGGTGTGGTGCCGTTGCCGGTTGGAGTTGCCGCTTTTCCTTCGCCGCTCGCTTTCACAACCTTGCCTACTAAAAGCTTCAGCGAGTGTGACCTTGATCCTTTGCAGCCACTGCAGAAAATGCGCGTGCTCGTGTCCGGTGGTGACGGGTAGCAACGCCGAACTGACGTAGGGTCTCCACGGCGCGCATCCTTGTGGTCCTGCAAAACAATTGGAAGCTGCGTATCACAGCCCTCCTTAACGCCCACACACTTGGCTCGTGTAGCTCCATGGCCACTTCGTTCATTTTGCTTGATGTGCTCCGGGCCTGGTCAAACGAGAGCTGCGACCTTTTCTCGCGCACGTCGGCCTACACCTTCGTCGCCGCCACCGCCACCGCGCTGATCTTCCCCAGAGCGTCTAGACCGGAATCCAGCGTGTGAAAGGTGTCAGCCAGATGGCTGAATGAGGCGTCAAGTCGCTCGCTCAACTCCCACGTAATTGCATCCAACGTCTTCGACATGCGTTGTACCATTACATCCGTCAAAGCTTGACAGTTTTCCGCACATTTCTCGTGCAGGTGCGCAGACTGTGCCTTCCACGTCGGCAGCCTTTTGCATGACCCGTTAGTGGGCTCCTTCTGCTAGGCGAGGGGAGAATACAGAGATTCCATGATCAAGTCCTACAGGAAGTGCAGAACAATTAATCTTCCCTGCTTTTTTTTTGTCTTTGTTGATCAATAGAAATTAAACAGAAAGAAAAAACATTAAAGAGAGAGAGGGGGAGAGAGAAATACAAAGGTAGTCCTACGCCTTTAAGCAGAACGCGAGCACTTCATTCGGTTTGCACTCCACACCGGCACCCTATACAAATCGCGTTTCTCGTGCCTGCGAGCTCAATACCTCGAAGTGCTTCGATCGCGCAGAACACTGTGCGTTGCTCTGTTTCCTCTCTCTCTCTCGTCACCGCCGCCGCTAGATGGTTTCGACGCAGATGCGCACCACCGTACCTCGAGAAACCCTGCGACGCAGTAGGATCGAGCAAAGCAACGTGTTGCGATGCTGCAGCGGCGGGCAGTACGATACACATCTTCCCAGCAGCTTTTTCTTTTTTCCCCCTATCGAACCTCTTTATGTTTTAAATTGCAAGAAAACCCATTTAGAAGATGAGCGATTCCCTTTTATATATATATATATATATATTTAGCAGATCATACCGGATGACAAAGGGGAGGCTAGCAGTGATTTTTTTTTTTTACATTCAGCTGGGTCGGGTCACTCATCACCCGGCACCTTCCCCACGCTCCTCACGGTCCGCCTTGTCCGATGCGGCGGCCGTCAGCTCATTCTCACGAAAGTGGCCCTCCAGCAGCTTCAGCTTGCGCTCCAGCTCGGCCAGTCGCCGCGGGAAACTCTTCGCGTGCAACAAGTTGTCCCCGACGGCGGACTGCACGCCGTTGCGCAACCACACCACCTCCTCCCGGAAGTGCAGCGCCGCCTCGGACGTGGTGGAGGCCAACCAGTCCGCCGCGAGCTCGGACCACACCTCAGCAGGGCTGCAGCGGCCCCAGCGTTGCTGCCACCGCCGCCGCTGCAGCTCACGGTCGTCCTCATGAGCCCGCGCCTTCCCCCACTCCATGGACGTCGTGCCCCCGCCACCGCTGCTGCTGGTGTTGTGGTTGGCTGCACTGTGGCACGCAGCACCGGAGAGCTGCGCCTGGCTGTGCAGAGACCCCGTCCCGCTGGCCACCTCGCTGCTCAGGGTGTCGCTCGTGGATCGCGTCGTCCACGTCATCCAGAGAACACTGCTGCGCCGCGTTGCCGAAGACGTCTGCTGCTGCTGCTGCTGCTGGTGTTTCTGGGATTGATACCACACGGAAGGCGGCTCCGACTCTCCAAAGGATTCCATCGCTTCCGTGAAATCGTCGAGGCTAACGAGTTGCCGCAGGAAACCCTCCACGTGGTCCAGCGCCGGGTACTTGGCCAGCCGATACGCACGCAGACACCGCGCGGCGTGCCGCAGCAGGGCTGCCTCACCGCGACCCGAGCACCACCGCCAGAGCGAGGTGTGCCACCGTCGCGGCGACAGCAGACACCTCTTGACGCGGCGCAGCAGCCACTGGATCTGGTAGGCTGCCCCGACGGGCCGCGGCTCCTCCTTGCGAATGTCATGGAAGCCGTGCACCATGATCGCGGCAGCAAGGCTTAGCACCATCACCACACCGCAGTAGACGTAAAAGTAAAGGATAAAGGCAAGCAGCGTTGGGTTGTCGGCGTTGGCGGTCAGGGAGCTGACGTCGTGCTGCCGCAGGGAGACCTGAATCACAGTGAAGAAGGCGCTGTCGACGTTGCGGAAGGCCCAGACGGAGTGGCTGTAGAGCGAGGTGAGTGTGACGGCAAAGGCGGTGTTGACGAGCAGCGAGAGGCAGAGGTAGCCGCACAGGGCTGACTGCGCACGAGCCAGCAGGTGCACCACCCGCGCCACGTGCGTGCCGATCGTCAGAAAGCACAGCCCGCGGTAGAAGAGCATGATGAGGATGACACCGTTCACGTACAGCTGCACGCGGTCGAGAAAGAAAAGGTACTCGAGCTGCGAGGGATAGACGTTTAGGTAGACGATGTCCTGCAGCTTCGGCACCGACGTCGCGCAGTACACCATCGCGGCGATTCGAAACCCCGCCGAGGTGACTTGAAGAGACAGCAGGATGAGCGTGAAGAGGTTCTGCGCGTCGAGGACGTACTCGGCAATGGCCATCACCCGCGCTGTAGCGATGGAGCTGTAACTCAGGCCTGTCGTGTCGCGCGCTCGCGTAGCCCCGCCATTGGCAGCGCCGCCGTCGCACCGCCGCTCCGCGACACGTCGACGCACAAAGAGAGCACCACGAACGACAAACCACACGCACCACAGCACCATGAGAAGCATCACGACCACATCGTACACGCCCTTGCCGATGTCCTCGTCCGTCCAGACCCGCGTGGTTCGGAAGATGGTGGACGTCACCCACGACCCGCTGCTCGTAACCTCGCCCATCAGCTTCACCGTGGCGAAGAGCTGCAGGGCTGGGTGGTAGAAGAGCACCTCCGTCATGACCATGCGGGTGGCGTAGTCGTCCAGGAAGGGGGTCGAGGCCTCCCAGAAAAGTAGCTGCAGGTAGTTGTCCTTCAGCGAGCTCAAGGAGATGCGCCGAAAAGGGAGGTGGCCGTCCGTGAAGGGGAAAGCCTGCTCGGCTGTCCCAAGAGTGGGCGGTAGCTGTGCCGTGGTGGCAGCATCCCCACTCTCTGTGGTTGACGACAAGGGCTGGGTTGACGCCGACATCTGTTGGAGGGGAGCGGTGCTGCTTCTGTTGGCGTCGCCCCGCGCCACCCACAGCGGGGCATTAAACGTGAAGCCACCGCAGTGGTAGCTGCCCAACACCCCATGCGTGCGACCAAATCGGTTGCCGCCCAGCTCCGTACACGTCTTGTACGCCCACAGTGTCTCCATGTCAAAGCGGGTGCGACCATTCTGCAAGGTGTCTTCCTGCGACGAGACCGAGCTGTCGGCGCAGGTGATGATGGTGTACAGCGACGTCTCCTGGTCTCTCTGCATGTCGTCGCAGCCGGTGGTGATGCTGCGCTGCGTGCGAACCCGCATCGCCCCGAGCGGTATGCTCGCGCCTGTCGGTGCCAGCACGTTGGCCAAGAGCGGCGCGACGGCGTACGTGATGTAGTAGCCGTAATCCATCGCAGAGGCGACCTCGGAGAAGTGGAGAGCAGTTTTCAGCCGCGGCATCTCAGCACCGGAAAGGGTGCCGAGCAGGCTACGATGCAGCTGATACCGCCCACTAACGTCAAGCCCGTAAAGAAAGTAGAAGCAGAAGCCGATGAGGAAGACAACGTGGGCGAAGATGTAGACGCTGCGGTCGAGCGTCTCTGCCTTTGCCACGAGTGTGGCCTCCACGAAGTCGTAGTGCAGTCGGCACGAGCGCGCAAAAGAGAGGGATCCTGGCTGTCTTGCCGATGTATCAGAGCGAAGAGGGTTGGAGCTCGGGGCAGGAACGCTGTGCGGGGTGGTCGGGGTGTTGAGGGCGGTAGGCGTGGTGGTGGCGCCGGTGCCCTCCGTGGGTTGCCCGGAGCGGGGAGAGCTGGAGAGTGGGGGCATGGCGTGAAGAGAACGGCGTCGTTGTCATCCGCGGTGCTCGTCCTCCTCCTCTTCAGTGAAGCGGGGGTGTTGAGAAGAAAACAAAACTTTAAGGAAAGGAGAGGGAAAATAGCAAAGGAGATGGGAAGGTGTTTGAGCGCTGTGCTTCAAACTCTTTTTTTTTCCTCTTCTGCAACACCACACGGACGTGAACAAAAAAGGAGAGGAATAATAATAGTATAACGCAGGAGAAAGAATACATGCACAGGCTCACATGTCAGAAGCGGAAGAGAGGGAAAGAGAGAGAGGTCCAGAAAGGTAAAACTGATTGCAAGAGGAGAACTACGAGCAGTTGCGAACGGCAGCAACAAAGAGGTGGTCAAGTATGACAGCACCTTCGCGCTTCCTTTCTATTATCTTTTTGGGGTTTTTTTTTTCTTACCGCGCATCATTTCCGTGGAAGCCAGCTTCCCCAATGCAGTCATATTTCACACTGCTTCGGTGCACAGCATCTGTAGCGCCCAGCTGACTTTTAAGATTGGCTTCCTCACGTAGGCTAGGCATGTCGGGAATCCACATTCCTTGCGGGTGCGCGGAGAAGATGACAAACACCTCATTTTTTCCTCTTCTTTTTTTCTCTGTTCCCTTCCAGCAACGACAGCAACGTTAAAGAGGGAAAGAGTATGGTGCGCATCGACGGATTTCTTAGCTTCTCGCCGGAATGTCTCACTGTCCAGTGCACTGATTGTGAAGAAGAACAAATATATACCTCATCGCCTCCTATTATCTCTCCCACCGCTCTTCCCGCCTCAACCACTGAGAGTTACACACGCGCAGCCGCACCCACACCACGCGCCGCCACCGTCATCGACAGGATGCGGACCAGGGAAAGGTGGTAGCCGTGGCGGTTACTCTGCCTGTGCTTCGTCCGGCAAGTCATCAATACCGTCGTCCCTCACCGCCTCCACCGCCAGGTTCAGCAGCTGTCCCAGCGCATCTCGCTCAGCCGGCGAGAAAGGTGCGAGCTGCCGTACCCGCAGACGGAGGTGGGCGGCGAGGCGCTGCAGGGCCACCGCGGTCGCGTTGTTGTGCACAAGCAGCGGCACCGTGTCGCCGTAGGCTGTCATCAGCATCGGCACGTCTTCCTCGACCAGGCGCAACCCGCTCACATCAACTTCGTTGTCAGCCCCAGCAGCATGACCACCATCACGAATCACTCTCAAAGGGGTAGCGTGGGAGGTGTAGGGGTGCTGGTGCACGACCATCGCCGCCAGCGGGGACACCGACGTGCCAAGGACCCGCGTAAAGAGCGACGAGCTGAGCGGCGGCGCATCTTCCGTCTCCTCCTCCTCCTCCTCGTGCTCCTCGTCGCGTTCCTCCTCCTGCTGCTCCTGTTCCTCGTCTGCATCTCCTCCGCTCTCGCCCGTCGTGCGTGGACGAGCGCACGCGATGGGTTGCGCCGTCCACCAGTGACGCTTGCGACGGCGATGTCCGTTGCTCTCCTCTCCGCCCCCCACCGCCACCGCCACCGCCTCGACACTGCAGGCGAAGGCAGTGAAGTTGGTGGCCATGGAGGAGAGGGTGTGGTGCGAGTCGCAGTCGGTCCGAGTGAGGTCAGCGCCGTTGACGCGCAGCGCCGCCATGCCAGCCACGCGGCGACTCTGAAAGACAAATATCTCTTCCTTCGACGGCAGGGCACTGGCGTCCGCGTTTGCCTCACTCACCTCTTCTTCCTCGTCTCTCTCCTCTGCCGCCATGGCGGCCTGTCGACGGTGATGCTCCCGCACAACGTCCTCGACGGCAGCGGCGCGTACCCACACACCCTCGCCGGCGGTGGCGGCAGCCACGGCACACTGCAACAGGGAGCGCAGCAGTCGTGTTTTGGCGACGGAGAGGGACGCTGGCGGCGACACGGACATCGACGAAGCACCGCGAGCAGCCGCTGCCAGCCACGTCGCCTCTGTGGTGGAGGCACCATGCGCGGCGGCGGTGGAGAGACGGTGCAAACGCTGCAGCACGTCCGCCGCGTACGCGTCCACCAACGGCGGCAGCGGAGGAGAGGCGCCATCCAAGGAGAGAAGGACAGCCTCCACCACATCGACACTCGTGACAGGCCACGCCGCGCTGCTCCGCCCTGCCGCACGACCACACCACTCCATCGTGTCTACCGCGTGCACGATCATGGCCACCATGCGCACCGCATAATATACACAGTCGAGCAGCAGCCCCATCAGCAGCACGTGCGCCAGCTGCAGCGGTAGTGTGCGGTCCCGCTGCACCACCATCACATAAGCGGTGTCCGGAAGGGTAGAGTTTGACGTCCTCTGTGGCGCCGCTGGCGCTGATGCGTTCGCTGTCGGGTGGGGAGGCAGGCAGCTACACAGCAAGGCGAGGGCAGCGGCCAGCGGCGAGGGGGTGTAGGTGGCGCCACTGCTTTCACCGCAGGCGGCAGTTGCGCGTTGCGTGGCCAGCCCATAGGAAGTAAAGAAGGGGACCAAAGTTGTCGGGAGGTTCTTGACTTCTGCGCGGCGAGGTGTCCCCGCGGCGTGGGCATCCAACCATTCCAGCAGCACGTGCACCGGCCACGTCGTGTACGCCTGCGCTTTCTGTTGGGAGGCGCTGGAAGCGGCAGAAAGGTGCGCTGACGGTACGCCGTCGCGTTGCAAAATTTTACAAGGCTCTACGCGTCCCACAGCAGCTTCATCACTTTCTGCTGTCTGCTGTGTTGCGGTAGGTGGCAGGATCTGCCGCGCCAGCTGCTGCACCACGCGGCTGCCCTCCCCGCCTGCGTCGCGCAACACACGCAGCGAGGGCAGGTGAAGCTGCGGCTGTCCAGAGAGAACGCAGTGGAGCGCCTGCATCGTTGGCGTGCGCTGCAGGCTTGCGAAGAGGCGCTGCACGGCCATCTCGACGGCGGCAGACGCCGTCTGCGCCGGTGACGTGTGGGCCTCGCGGATGATTTCCAGTGGGGCCTCGCAGCCGCGCCGCTCCACCACGGAAACCACAACGTGGTATAGCTGCACGATTGACGGGGGCGGTGCTGGTGGCGCTGCAGCGTCAGAGGGCGACTCTTTAAGTGGCGACGGCGCTTCCGACTCCGGCCTCGCCTTCGCCTCCTCAGCTTCCCCCTCCCGCACTTTCAGCTGCAGCGAGCGCGCCGGCGAGTGCGTCGCACTCCACACCCGCAGCACCCACAGACGCCCGTGGTGTGTGATGCTGCGGCCGTCCAGCGCGTCAAGCACGCCGCCGCGGCGATCCAGTCCCTCGCCCCATGCCTTGCGCCGTGTTGGTGCAACGATGCTGTTCCACCGCACGACAGTCTGCAGGAGGTGAAGGCACGGCAGGCAGGCCCGAAACCGACTCTCCGTTGCCGACTCGAGACTGCAGCCGCGCAGCGTGTAAGGTGTTCCGAGGAGGGGGATGGTTGTCCAGTAAGCGCGCTTTCCGCCCAAGAGCTTCATCGAATCCACAGGGACGCGGTCCTTCACCGCGGAAGGCAGCCCGGCTGCCTCGCAGTGCTCGCGCAGCTCCCGCAGCACTGCCTTGTCCGCCGGCTGCAGCCGCACCGCCTCCATCGCAGCGTCCTCCACCGGCACGTGTGAGGGCGGCAGGGTGGGCACCGGTTGCGTCATCAGCGCCTTGGTCATTATGTGCGTCTCGACCTGTTTTATGTAGGTGTCGCAAGCGTGGAGGTAGGGCAACCACACCCGAAATTCCCACGCATCACGAGCTGTGGGACGCGGAGGGACTCTGAAAGGCCGCTCACTGGCGGCGTCACTGAGCTGCAGAGAGTAGTAGCCCAGCGGCAGCGAGGTCGACTCGCCAACCTTGTCGTGCGCCTCACGTCGCGCCGACTTACCTGCGCGGCCTTTCCTCCCTGAGCGTGGAGACGGTGTTGCGGCGAGATGCTTTGGCCTTCCATGGAGCTGTCCCAGGCTCCGGAGGATGTCTTGTGCGTGCAGCGTGCACAAACAGAACGCGTGACGCTTCCGGTCGGCAACGCCAACGGCAAAAAGCTTTTCCCGGTTTGGTGGCAGCGGGAGCTCGACGATGCAGCGGTACACTTTGCCGTATTGCTCATCCTTCACGCGGTACTGCTGCAACACGCGGAAATAGTCTAGCTGCTTCGACGCGAAGAAGAGGCGGACGCTGTTCAGGGAGTTCATGTTCAAGTCGTTGACGTGCACAAATTGCATTTTGGAGAGGTCACAAAGCGCATTGTCTCGTGCAGCGATGTCTTCCTCCGTGGCAGGCGACGAGGCGGGGGTGGCAAGGGTGGTGGACGACGCGCCAGGTGCCGTCGCGCTGCCCTCGGACTCACGCGCAATCGCAGCAGCCTCGGCGGCGGCACTCGCCCGGCTGCGCTGCACCTCGGCCCACAGCGCACTCTGCGGCGTCACCTTCCGCAGAGGCGGCGGCAGCGGGCAGAGAGCGGCAGGTGGTGGCATTCCGCTGCGTGCCAGCGGAGCCCATCGGCCCAGCGTGCGTGCGGTGTCGGCGTGACGGTGCTGCAGGACCGGGTGGTCGTACATCGGCACCCCCAACGCATCCAGGAGGAGCTCGGCGTGTGCGTGGCACATCAGCACCGATTCCTCCCGCGTTGCAGCCTCCCCCGTCGCCGTGAACACCGCTGTGCCGGTGAGAGGTGAAGCAGAAGAGGAAGCAGGCGAGGAGGCCACCGTGTCTGCCGCGTCGTCTCCAGCCGACGCCGCCGCCCCGCACACGATGCGTCGCCATGTGGCATCGGGCACGGGAAGGACCAGCGTCGTGACGAGGAGAGCACCTTCTCTCTTCTCCTCCTCGGGTGACTGCTCCACCCGCGTCGTCGTCGACACCGTGTCCCACAGTTTACCATGTCGCTCAAAGTAGTCACGCACGCGCAGGCTCACGTCGGGGTCGGGTTGACGCACACTGGAGAGAGTGTGGGTGTAGCGCCGCTGGGTGCCGCTGTCTACGCCTGGCGCGACGATGATGCGGCCATGCGCGTCGGCGGTTGTGTCCCACTCCGGACGTGGCAGCCGCCCTCGTGCCTCCTGCAGCTCCCGCAGCAAGTAGTCCTGGCGCTGGTGCAGCAGCTCGCCAGGAAAGCAATTCTCTCTTTTTGCTGCAAAGCGCGTGTCGCGGGCCGTCGGTGACGTTACTCCGGGCGTGAAGACTTGTGCCCGCACCGCCTTTGTGGATTGCGCCACACCCTGTGTTGCGATGCGGCCATAGACGCCCTCCATCACGCGCACCGGCGCCGGCAGCTCCTCTGGCGGCACCTCGGCCGGTGCGCGCATCGGCTTGCTTGGGCAGTAGAAGGGAAGGTGGCCGCGCACAGCGAAGGACTCGAGGGCCTGGTTCATGGCTGGGCTGCCGCGCTGCAGCGTGAGGCGGTTCAGTGTGGCGAGGGTGCGCAGCGCGTGCAGAGAGGCAGCTAGCTGGGACACCTCCGGCGTGTCCGCAATGCCAATCGCAACGAAAGACTCCGTGTAGGAGAGGGGGGTGGACGGCGATGCCGAGTCGCCTGTCGGGTCAGACGCGCTGGCCTGCTCCTCCTCTTTGTTCACGAGAGGGATGGTGATGGTGGTGCGATGTGTTTGGCGGTCGCGCTGCCCTAGTGTGTCGGCAAACATGAGCGAGTTCAGCGCCGGCACACCGCCGTCCGACGTCGACGGCGCCGTGGCGACGAACTGGGCGAGGTAGCGGTCAAGCATCAGGTGCGCGTTCACGTAGTCCCGCATCGAGACTTCGTTCGCGAAGTGCGACGCGGCCACGACGGCGCGGTTGTGCTGCACCAGGATGGACTCTGCCGACCCCGAGGAGCTCCATCCGACGACGAACTCGGCGTCGCCCGCCTCCTTCACCCCGCCAGCAACACTCCCGTCCGCACCACTGCCATCGCGCCTTCCCCTTCCCGACGCCTGTGCAGCCTGATCGTCCACTTCACCACCATCCGCTTGCGGTGGTGGAGGCCCGCTTGCCCGGCCTAGACGACGCGACGCAGCCGCCGCGGCAGCCTCCGCCGGCCCAAAGCGCTCCACCAGCTCCAGCGGCGGCGGCGAGGCGGTGTTGAAGCGGTAGGCTGTGCTGCCCGGCGCCGCACACCACCGCCGCACCCGCGCACACTCCGTGGCGTGAGTTGCCTGCTTCTTGGCGTCCTCTGGGAAGAGCGCGAAGCCGACGGCGTCGATGATGAGCTCGGCGTGCATGCAGGCCAGCCCAGCGGCGTCCTTCTTCGTCGGCCCCCGCCCCATCGCGATGCGTATGCCAAACTGCGGCGGTAGCGGCAGCGTTAGCTGTGCAAGCACGTAGGACTGACCCTTCTGCGGCGAAGCAGAGTGACCCGCACCTCTACCCCGCGTGCTCTTCCCGTCCTCACCCTGCAGCTTAAAGAAACGAAGACAACGGGCAAAGGAGGTTCTTTGGCTGCGGAAAAAGGACTCCATACGCTTGACGCTGGCGAAGTCGTAGTAGTACGGGGACGCCAGAGTGCAGGCAAAGGGGTTAAAGACGCCCCTCTCAACTGGAGAGAAGGCAACGTTGTCGATGTGCAGCTGCCGCTCCTGCTGCTGCCGGGCAGAGACATGCACAAGCTGCAGCGGCGGCGGCGACGGCGTCTCTGGCGGAGGGGTGAGCTCGGCTGTCGCCGCAGCAGCACCGCCGTCGCCCGACCCGTCGCCGGCTGTGGGAGGTGGAAAGGGGGCCCACCGACCCGCCGCCCGCGCCGCCTCAGCGTGCTTGCGCTGCTTGGACGAGAGGAGAAAGAGAGGGAAGCCGAGGGCGTCGATGATGCGCTCAGCGTGCATGGCGGCCACCCCCTCCGCCTCCTTCGCGGTCGGCGCAAATCCTTCCGCAAACCGCGTGCCGTACTCGGCTGGCAGGGGGAGCTGCCAGCGGGCGTGGAACTGCGTCGACTCGGCTTCGGCACCTTGCACCGCTCGCACCTCCATCCCCGGTATTGCCGTCCCAGAAGCCGCAAAAGTCTGCCCCTGCTGTGGTTGTTGCCTCCGCAGGAAGTTCATTACCTTCGCCTTGGCGTACGTGTCGACGGCATCGATGTGCTGCACCTCAGATGCCGAGGCGCCGCGCGACTCACCTGGTGTAGCGGCGGAGGCGTGGGCGGCGGTGGAGAAGGAGGAGGCGGGAGAGGACGACGACAGCACCGAGGCAGCTGCTGCAGGCTCCAGCACCTCCACCTCGATGGTTGACCAGTCCTCCACCTCAGCGTGCTTGCTGCCTCGTCTGTTGTCATTGTTGTAATTGTAGTTGCTGCTGCTGCTGCCGGCGCTCTTGCTGTTGTAGTGCCCCCGATGAGAGTCGCGAGATGTAACGTAGGTGCGGTAGAGCGACGGTGACGACGACACGCCGTGCAGCGTCACCAACGCAGCTGCGGGGCGGTTCACTCGTCGCATGGAAACGCTGCTCGCCGTCGTGAGGATTGTCAGAGGGTTGCTCCGTAGCGCTGACAGAGTTTGATGCGGCTTCCAAGACGATGCACAGAGGCAGCGTGGCCACCGTGTCACCACTTTGGAGCCCTCCTGCACACTTCTTCGCTCCATTTGGAAGGAGGTAGAAGTGGGGGGAAAAAAACTAAAGAATTATTGAAGTGCCCCTTCTCAAAACGTTTGCTGCCACACACACACACAACGCACCTCTATAGAATATATATGCTCAGCGGCGTTTGACGCACGCTGTTTTCTGTGCGTGCTTTTTTTCTTCCTTGTTTTTTTTTTTTTTTTTTTGAGGGCAGCAGATGGACGGGGGAGAAAAAAGAGGAATAGGAGAGGACAGAGGTGAATGATGACGCAGCAGGAAAGAACGAGAGAGTGGTCATGAACAAAGACGCCGCACATTCGGTCGACAAAGTAGGGCACACTTGGTGACGTGCAGATTTGCACACGTCCAGCGCATCACTGTCAGCTTATGCAGAGGAAAGCACTTGAAATGATGATCGCTGTCATGTGCTCCGCACCGCAGAAGACACACTGTGGCCTAGGCGATCCACAAAAGAGCTGCTGCTTTTGCTGTTGTGTGCCCATGTGAACCCAAGCCTGTCAGCTATGAATGCGGCCCTGCAAGTTTCATGCTCTCCCTCTCTCTCTTTTTTTTTTTTTTCGCATCTCCCGCTATCGTACAAACATATCGTATTCTCTTGCATGCACCACCTTCTAGTGCAGATGAGGAGCTGTGTTCAAGACACAATGCCTTTAAAAAAAAAAAATGCGCGCGCACACACATATCGGGAATAATGATCATAGAAACAAGCAAGCTTTTAAAAACAAATGGTTTTCCGCACGCTAACCCTCCGCGCGTTGATAAGTCGGTATGTATGTGCGTTTGTGTGTACGTGATTGTCAGGGCTTAGGGTCTTTGTCCGTTTATGAATAAAGCACGTGGGAACGAAACGAGTTGCAGCCTCTTTTAGAACTTCCTCAGCGATAGTGGTGCTGCTAACACCGCGTACTCAACACTTGCCACAAAGGCTCCTCACTCCTTTTTCTACCTGTGCATCAGCCTAGCCTGTGCCGACGTACACAGACACGCAAAGAGAGATCAACTCACACACACTCATACACACACGCGAGACACGGGAGGACGCGTGCCCTGGGCGTAGAGCAAGCAAAGTAAGAAGAGATAAGAGTGCACCGAGCCACGCTTTGCCATTAGATCAAGCGTGAAAGGAAAGCGAGAGACTATAAGCTTACACGCACACACACATACAAAAAATAAAGATGCTTTAGTGCACTGCAGTCGCAGCAGCCTCCTCGGCACCAGCGGCAGCAGGTGCGTTATGCGCATCCGTGGCACCCTCAGCAGCGCGGCTCTCCAGCGTGTCTCTTCTCTCCTCCTCCACCTCACCCACCACGTTCTCTTCTCGCTCCATCGGCTCGTTGGAATCGATACTTTCCCACTCGTCAGCCTCCGCCTCCGCCGCCGCGTCGCGCTGCTGCTGTCGGCGCCGCCGCGCGTAGTCCTCGTCGTGGTCGCTGCCGCTCCACCCGCTGCTGTCAGCGTCGGCATACCAGTCCGCGTCGCCGCCGCTCTCGCTGCACGGTCCGACCATCTGCTGCACGTTGTAGAGGCGCTGAAAGGTCTCCTCGACAAGGGTGGGGTAGCACTCCCACAGCAGCTCCAGCGTTGGCGCGATGTACACCATGAAGAGCAGCGGCAGGGCCAGCATGAGGGCACCGGTGAGCACCGTGCCGAACATCGCCGCACGGCACAGCAAGGTCGGGCTCCACATGAAAAAGCTCAGCAGCGTCGACCCGATCAGCACTGGCAGCGCGTTCGTGGTGAAGGAGAGGAGCAGCGTGCCGCAGAGCACCGGCACCGTCCACACCATCACGGCAGCCGCGATGAAGAAGATGACCGACACGACGACGCGCCGCGCCACGACGTAAGGCGGGATCAGAGAGTCGTCGATGTAGTCCTCCCTGCGGTTGAAGCCGAGGGGCTCGACCATGGGCGGCAGCACCAGCTCGTCCTCCACGTCGGCGCGCACAAAGTCCTCGACAGCGCGGGTCTGCTCGGGGTCGAAGAGGTAGTCCTCCATCTGCACCACATTGCGACCGACCCACTGCACAAAGGGCAGCAAGAGCCGCAGCTGTGCGCGCTGCAGTGGGAAGACGCCGAAGCAGGCGGCAGCGGTGAAGAAGGTCCAGATGTAGAGCGACGCAATCACGCCATAGCTGAAGCAGGTGTTGCGCAGCAGCAGCATCGACCACCACTCCGTGACAGTGTCCTGCCAGCGGCTCAGGCGCACAAAGGGCTGCGTGACCTGCAGGAAGGAGAGGTAGCAGTTGGCGACGTTCACGGAGTGGATCCGCGGCGTGCGTCGCGACGACCCTTCAGGGTAGAAGCCACTCGTCGAGTGCACGGAGTCGGCGTGCGACAGGAGCCGCGCGTGTTGCGTGGCCTGGTAGTGGGCCCGCTGCCAGGCTTCGTAAATGATCTGGCGATTCCGCGCAGCCGACGTGTTGAGCAGCGGCAGGACAATGTTCGGCGGCTCCAGCAGCGCCTCCAGCTCCACCGCTGACAGGCGGTTCGACGCGTCCTCGGCCCAGTCGGTCGGGGAGGTGAGGGCGGTGAGGGTATCGCACACACTCGACCGCAGCGTGGCTTGCCGGGCCCACTCCAACGGCGCACGCACGCGGGCAAGGGTCTCGCGAAAGCCTTCCGACTGCTCAGCCACCCGCTGCGCCGCGCTGCGGTCGATGAGGTCAAGGACAAACACAGCGTGGTCGGACATGCTGCCCCAAACCTGCTGCCACAGCTCGGCTGGTGTTGCATTCGTGACGAAGACGGCAGCCGCCACGAGCGGGTCCATCAAGACCGGCGCCGACACGTTGCGCTTCTCGAGGAAGGAGACGCGGGAGCCGATCATCTCCGCGTAGATGGCGCCAAAAGGCACGAGGACGCGCTCATCGAGCAGCTGCAAAACCTCTGCCCTACGCCACTCCACAAAGCTGACGTCCTGGTCGAGATCGTAGCCGAGGTGGAGCGCGAAGGTGAAGGACATCTTCGTCGGCTGATGCTGCGGCTCCACCGCTTCGGGCGACGACGGGGACGCCGACATGGCTGCCCGCGGCCCGTCGTGCCACAAGGCATCCCGCAGCTCCAACATGCTCCAGAAGGGCAAGCGCACAAAGAGCAGCAGCACCAACAGCTCCACCACCGCCACCCGAACGAAGCCGTAGACAATGCGGGGCGGGTCGGAGTCGAAGACCTGCGTGATGACGCAGCGCCAGTAGCCCAAGACAGAGTCCCAGCGCGCGTCAAAGCTGCGCACGAAGAAGAGCTCGACGCCGTTGGCGAAGAGCGCACTCACGACGAGCAGCTCCATCGCGGTGAGGAGCATCACGAGCAGCGCTCCGATCCCCCAGTACACCGTCAGCTTCCACACGGTGAGCCCGTGGAAGAAGACAAGGAAGCCGCGGTCCAAGCCGACATCCATGTAAGGGGACAGGGCGTAGTGCAGCATCATGCCTCCCAACTCCGGCAGCACAACGTAGAAAAAGAAGGCGTCGACGAGGTAAACGTAGAAGAGGGTGTGCACCGACTCGGGCGAGAGCAGCGGCACTCGCTCCGCCACCTCCTGGAAGCGCCGCTTCGGTGTCGTCAGCACGTTGCGGGAGTGGCGGAAGCGCCACCCTGCCACAACCACAACAGACGCCGCGGCAACAAGGAGACGACCCAGCGGGCAGCGCAGGAGCAGCGTCATGACGACGCCGTAGCGCAGCTGCGACATCAGCGAGGGCAACAGTCGTTGGAAACCGCCACCGCCGGCGCCAGACTTGAGCCACTCGACCATGTCGAAGAGCTCATCGACAAGGGAGAGGCGTGGGATGGCGTCTGCGTCGGTGTCCGACTCCCTCTCATCACCGTCGCTGCCGCTGTCACTGGTGCTGCTCTCTGCATCCTCGCCCTCATCACTGTCCTCGTCATCGTCGTCGTCGCTCTCTCCCTCCCTCGCGGCTGGAGCAGCAGCAGCGGCACCGTTATCCAAGGCAGCGTCTGCACCGTCAGCAGGGTGGATCGTACCGTCCGGCTCATACCCATCCTCCTCCCGCGCCTCATAAATCCACCGCGTCGCCGGATATCCACCAGCAACGTCGGGGTCGAAGTTTGCCTCCAGCGGTGCCAGTCCCCAGTCGGCGTGCCAGTCTCCCATCGGGGCATCCGGAAACATGAGGTGCAGCGCGTCTTCGAGCTCCATGGCAGCCGCGAGGTGGTCGAGGACGGCGTTGTGGTGTTCCTCCGTGTGCAGCACCGCCTCCGCGACGCCCTCCACCCGATCAGCGCCGTCCTCGCCGGCATCCGCGTCGCCGTCACGCTCCACAGCACCCATGTCAGGGCCTAAACCAGCGTCTCCGTCGAGATCGACATTTGCAGCAGCAGCAGCAGCAGCAGCAGCGTCAGCAGCGGCAGCCACCTCCCGCTCCAACTGCTTACGCGCGCGCTGAAAGTAGTGCCTCCACTTGCGCGAGGCCACCGCGATAGCGTTCATCACGGTGCACACGATAAGGCCAAAGAGAAAGGTATCGGCCCAGGCAGCCAAGCAGGCGGCATAGCCAGAGTCCTCGTCTACCGTGGAGGCAGCAGCCGCGACGTCTGCGTTGACGAGCCACACCGTGGTGGGGTACGACGTCGCATTTATCGGCACCATCCACGGCCACTGCACCTTCCCGGCAACAATCCACAGCAGCACCGTCACGCGGTGCCAGTTGTAAAGCGTCCCCAGCAACAGGGGCAAATAGAGAAAGCGCAGCAGGATGCAGGACACCGCCTCGGCCAGCTCGGTGAGCAGCGGCCGCACAAAGTGCCTCGCCAGAAACGCCTTCCGCTCCTTCGGCTCCGACGGGAGGTACGCGTTGGCGGGGTACTCGCTGTGGATGAGCCGGTACGGTGCCCCGCAGCTGCGGCAGGCGCGGTTGTGCTCTTGGATGACCCAGCGGTCGATGCACTTCTGATGCACGAAGCCGACAGAGCCGCGGCAGCGACAGCGGTGGGTGACGATGGGGTTGGCCCGTGTACTGCGGGTGTCGAAGCAGATCCAGCACTCCACCTGCCGGCCTGCGTGGGAGGAGGAGGAGGCACCATGAGTGTCCTTACCCCCGCCGTGAAGAGGTGCGGTAGGGAGTGAGGAGGAGGAGGCGAGGGGCGGCAGCGGCGTCTCCGCCCCTCTGCCTGCGACCCGCTCGTCCTCGACGCCGTGCTGTGACGCAAGCGTGGCGTCCTCCATCTCGGCCTACGGACTTCACTTGAGGCGAGAAGCGGTAAACGCAACCAACAGCGATTTCAAATGCGTGTGTGCGTGTGTGTGTGTGTGTGTGTGTAATGGCAGGTCTGCTGATGCTCCCTTTTCCTAGCAATTTTTCTCCTTTTTTTAGGAGCAGCTCGGCAGCGAGTGTTGTAAGCGGTGAGAGTGTGTGTCGGAGCAGCTGCCTCTCCTACGAACACGTGAAATCTTTGAGCAGACGCAACGCAAAAAAAAAAAAAGAGTTGCGTAGGTTAACGCAGAAGAGTAGAGTCAACGCCACAAAGAAAAAGAAATGAAGGAGAAAGAAAAGCAGTGCGGGCAAAGGAGAACAACGGTGAGACAGCACGAACAACAGCAGAAAACAAACCCGTAGAAGCAGTAGAATCGTTTGAAAGCGAGTAAAAGGGATCAAATCAGCAACAAATAGATGTGGAAGCTATATATATTTTAAAAATGGCAAAGCTAAAGTAGATGTAATGCAGGATTTATGTGAAGAGAATCACGCGCGCTATGTTTTTTTTTCTTTTTTTTTTGTGTTACCTCCACTCCGCTTTGCTGCGTCACGTGCTCTCAGAAACTGTGAGGTCGCGCGACAAAAAGAAAGAAGAAGGGCTTCTGTGAGTGTAGGTGGGTATCGACAAGTGAGTGCGCCGCGAAGGTTTTTTTTTTTAATCCCCTCTTTGCGCCACGTCTAGCCGCCAAAAAAAGAATATCGGAAATGCACCAAGCAGCACCCGATAAGTTGCACTGTTTTTTTTTCCTTTTGGATAGCCTATCTGAGTGAGCAACAGTGTTGCTCACAACAACTTTAAGTTTAAGAATCTGCACAGAAGGGACAAAAGAGAGGAGACATCGAGGGAGAAAACATGGGCTCAGTGAAGACGGCTGCACCGGTGACCTTAAAACAAGCGAAAGCCATAGGAAGAAGAGCCTACTGGCGAATCGGAGTAGAAATCGACAGACACAAGAAAAAAGAGCAAGCCTGCCCTCGAAAGCGTTGCGCAGGGTGCCGTGCAGCACGCACACACACAGACAGACAGACACACACACACACTGTGCCCTACAGAATATCGCAAGAAGCCTCCTTCTTTTCCATTGAGGATCAAGACCGGGGACACGACAGGGCCGCATTGGCCTTCTAGATAGCGTACCAGCAACTCGATTAAGAATGGTCCAGCCCTTTTCTTATGGTTGCACTGCGCAGCTTCTAGCGCACTTCCTCGCTTCCTCCTCGCAAGTGCTGCCTCAACTATAGGAACAAGCTTCTCCTTCTTTTTCTTTGAATTTATCTTTATAAGCACTCTTGGAGAAAACATCCTCCCGTAAACAAGACACGGCATAAAAGACACATTAGCAAGCATGAACGTAGAAAGGGCAACCAAAACAGAAATACAAAAGAAAAGAAGGAAGAGAAAAGAGCTGGTTGTAAAACCGTGGAAGCGATCATCAAGAACACTTTGCTTAGAATAGGAATAAAAGAGGAAAGGAGAAAAAAGGGAATTGTCAATAGGGTTGTATCAAAGAAAAGAAAAGAAAATAGAAAACGACACTAAAGCATCGCCAGCGAATACCAGAAAAAAAAATAAGAGAGGGTGGTGGATTAGCGGCACTGTTTGTCGAACGCTCGAATTGGCCTCGCACAAAAACATATATTTTATTTAGGAGAGAGAGCTTTGCAGCCTGGTTTTGAGCAACACCCCCGAAAGCACAAGACGAAGGGACGTACTCTCACCTTATTCTTGCTCAATTGCCCTTTTCCGCCTCCTTCTCCTCCCGGTGCACCACGTGCTGCAGAAAGGACGACACCGCAGGCCCCACGGAGGCCCCGGACGGGTCCACCACATGAGGCGCCGCCGGCTGCACCGAAGACCGCCGCCTCGCGTTGAGAGCGGAGGAGGTCGCTGCCTGCGGCTGGAGCGGCGTCTCCGCGGTCGTGATAGAGCGCCTGGAAAAGTACTGCGTTGTGTCGCGCGACATGAACTTGTTCACCGACGCATCGGCATCCGCAACATCATCGACAGCAATGCCCTCCTGGATGCCGTTGTTGCCGTCAAACGCTGTCCGCAGCGGGTTCACATCCGACCCGTGCGAGGAGCCGAGGAAGGAGCTGTTGGCGCGCGAGTCGCGATGCAGCCGCACCACCGGCCCACCGACCGACGCCACGGCCTCGGCATCCTCGGCGTCGGACGAGGCGTTCTCGTCAATGTGTGTGATCCCTGTAAGCTGCTTCTCCTTCTCCGCGAGGTACTTGGTGTACTTCTCCAGGTTGAGGCAGGTTGGGACGGTGTTGAAGACCTCCTTGCCAAAGCGTCCGTCGTTGACGTAGAGGATGCGGTCGGCATAACACTCGATGTCGGGGTTGTGCGTCACCATGATGCACGTCGTCTTGGTGCGACGATTGATGCGGGTGAGAAGGTCCATGATTTCGATCGTGTTGGCGGTATCGAGATCACCGGTCGGCTCGTCCAGCAGCAGCAGCGACGGGTTGTTGGCCAAACTGCGGGCAATCGTCACACGCTGCTGCTCACCACCGCTGAGCTCGGAGGGGAGGTGGTTGATGCGGTTGCGCAGGCCGACCAGCGTGAGCAGCTGCCGCGACCGCAGCCGCATCTCCTTGTTGGACAGCTTGCCCAGCAGCGTCATGGGCAGCTCGACGTTCTCCGCTGCCGTCATGGTGGCGATGAGGTTGAAGGTCTGAAAGACGAAACCCAGCGACTTCAGACGGATGTCAGCCAGAATGCTCTCCTTGGTGTCCTTGTCAATGCTGCGGTCGTTCAACTCCACACAGCCCTCGGTGCAGGAGTCGATCGTGCCGATGATGTTTAGCAGCGTCGTCTTGCCACCACCACTGGCACCGCGGATCATAATGAACTCGCCGCGCCGCACCGGGCCAAAAGGTGGTGGCAGGTTGTCCTCCCCCGTCGAGGCGTTCGTGACCACCGTCCGGGCGTCGGACGGGTCGTCCATCTCCATCAAGGTGATGTCCTTCAGCGCCACCACGCGGTCGTCAGAGCCGGCGATGGGGTAGCTCTTGCCGATGTGCCGCAGGCGCAGCACCACCGGCTCCGCCCGCAGTGCCCGCGACCGCGCTACCTCGGTGTCCGTCATGGCCGTCAGCGGTGAGCCGTCCGCGTTGGTGCTCTTGCGGATGCCCAGCGTGCCGGCGGAGTTGGTGTCCGACTGCAGCGTCTTGCGCACGCTCTCCGTCGCGGTTGTATCCGGGAGCATTGCGTCTGTCTGTCTGTGTTTGTGTGGGGAGTCTTTAATAGACTCGCCTTTTTTACTTGGCAAATGAGAAGGGAGAGAGAGAGAGAGAGAAAGAAGGGCTTGTGTAAACAACAATAGTAGTAATAATAAAAACAAGTAGCTTATACGAGCTTTTCTTTGCTATTTAGAGCGGGAAGAAGAGTGAGCGGTCTGTGGGTAGACGGGGCAGCAGCCAAAGTCGAAGCAGAAGAAAGGCAAAGAGTAGAAAAACAAAACGAAAGGGCGACGAAAAGAGAAAAAAAAAACCAAGAGAGCAGCTGCATACACACACACGTGGCCAGGAATAAAGATTGTGAAGAGAGAAAAGGCGAGAAGTGAACGGGTGAGGAAAAGAGGCATAGAGAAAGCATCGACGCGACTGCAGTAAACGCCTTAAGAAAGAAAAGGAAAAAGGGGAGTATGCAACATAGCCAGTAAGCGGGCCACTTGTATATCCCTCAGTCCTCTTCTTTTTTTTCTTTTTTTTTTCACTGCGCTCTTCTTGCAGCAACCGCACAGAGAACTGAAATCTACTAATTTGCAGAGTGGTGCTTCTTGAGCAGGCAGTAGAGAATAAATAATAATATAAGAGATAGAAGGTTTCAACACATTACACAAGCAACGCACCGCCGTCTCCTTCAATAAAAGAAGGTAAAAGAAAGAGGGAAGGGGTGGCTATTGGCGCTTCCCCAGTACCTGCATATCTTGCCCTTCCTCCACCGCCTGCACCGCCACATACACGTTGCGGTGACGATCTGGAGCCCACCACAGCACCCACAGCGTCCCACCCACGACGCCGACACACAACGCACAGAAGAGCACGACGAAGAACACCGTGGAGGACACCGCCCTGGGCTGGGCAACACGCGCGCCGGCTGCCTGCACCACCTGCCGCCCCGTCCGCACCGGCACACGGGCAACGGCGTGGCACGACATCGCCAGCGGCTTTCCCCGCAAGGTGGGGCCGGCAACGGGCAGGTCGATGTTGGACTTGAAAAGGAGTGGGGCCGAACCGACCAGCACCACCTCGCGCGCGACCACGACAGCGTCCACCACCGACACGTTCGGCACCTTCAGCCCCGCAGCATCCTTCCAGAGGAGAGTGAAGAGGAGCCGTGCTGTCCAGTGCGACTCCGCCCCCGCGTCCGTCGCCGCTGCGTTCCCATCATTGCCAGATGGTGCGGGGGCATGGACCAGCAAGTTCAGCGGCACCGTCAGCTCCACCACCGGCACGTCAGCGCAGTACACGAGCTTCTGCAGCGCCATGGGGGTGAAGGTGAAGGCGTTGAACGAAAGGGCCGCGGCCGTGTCGTTGTAGCGCACCAGTGGTGGCCCGTCCAACACGGCGCTGCGCTGGTGCTGCAGGAGATGGGAGATGAAGGAGGAGGAGGAGTGGTAAGGCCACGGCGTCGTCGTCGAGCCGCTGGCGGAGCGGCGCTGCTGTGTTACCGCTGCCGGAGGAGCAGCAGCCCCCTCTGTCGCAATCTCCGTCGCGGCTGACACACCGAGTGCGAGCTCTAGCGCAGCCGCGCCGTTGTCCAGCCAGGCGGGCTCCACCTGCAGCTGCACAGATAAGCGAAGCTGGGCCGTCACAGGCTGCCGCGCACCGCCACTCCCCGCAAGAGAAGAAGGACTGGGTAGGGTGAGGAGGGGCACCTGCAGCTCGGTGAAGCCGTGCACGACAAGCGGCAGCCGCGCCAGCCCCTCAACCGGCAGCGTCAGCTGCGGCACGACGACGCCGGCTGCGGGGTGTGACTGACCCCACGTCGTGCTCACCGGGGACACGCCGCCCGCACCGACTGTCTGCAGCAACACAGGCAGACGCACCTCGGCTGCGGTCAAGACAGAGCGCGGCAGCATCCACGCCAACTCGCCGTCCTGCCAGGCACGCTTCTGCGAGATGTCCAGCGCATTCAGCTCCGGACTGAGCTGGCTGATGTCCGAGGCGTCCTGGTTGCAGTTCCAGCCAACGTAGGGCGGCTCGCAGATGCACTGCTGCGTCGGCAGGCCAAAGATGTCGCCGCAGCGCCAGTGTCCCAGAGCACCTGTGAGGTTTGTCACTGTACACCGGTCGCTGCACGAGATGAAGCGGTAGTAGAGAACAAAACCCTGGCTGGTGCCCTCCCAATCCGACACGAACTCGACGTCCATCTGCTCCATCGTGGACTTGAAGACCTGCCCAGAGCTGTCCATCCCACCAGTGATGCGTCGCACACGCTTCCGCAGTGTTGGCTGCCACGCCTCCGTGTCCTTCCCCACCACCGTGGCCGCTGGCGCGGTGTTGGGCACGACGTCATAAATGGACAGCGAATCCATCGCCTCGAGGCGGAAGGTAAGCATCTCCAAGCTGATCTGCTGCCCAGGCGGCGCACGTATCGTCCACCTACAGGTGAGGCTGTAGCCGTAGGTTTCATAGCCGTTGATCTGGATAAAGCCACCGCCGGGGTCGTCCACCACTACCGGCTCACCAGTGGCGTTGCACCAGTAGCTGCGCTGGTTGCACGCCGCACCGCCAGAGCCTTCGCAGCAGTACTGGCACTGCGAGCCGTGAAAGCAGCCCTTGGCGTCGGGCCGCAGTGCGGTGTCCTGCACGCAGGAGCACAGCCCCGTTGCCGTGTCACATACACCGCCGTGCAGGCAGACACAGTTCGATGCACAGTCTGGCCCGTACCAGCCCTTTGCGCAGGTGGAGCAGAAGGCGTCGGCGAAGTGGCCGCGCGGGTCACAGGTGCACGTCATCGTCGCCGTGTCGCAGGTGCCGTGTCCGTGGCAAAGAACATCAGCGTTGCACTCCGCACAGTCGACAGAGGTGTAACGCGCTTTGCACTGGCACAGCAGGGAGGTGCTGTCGCACGTGCCGTGGCCGCTGCAGTTCATGGGGCAGGCGGCGGCACCGACAAAGGCAGCCGAAGAGGCTTCAGCTGCGGCTGCTTCGTGCCACTCGCTGAAGAGAGGTGGACACGTTGGCCGCGCCACCAAGCCGGGCCCGGTGACGAGGAGCGCAAAAGGCTGACCGGCGGCGCTGCGTACCACGTCGCCGCGGACGAGAAGACGGAAGCCCCACATCCACTCCCTTGTGGATGTCCCGGCCTTCCTTGCAGCGTCGCTGTCCTTTAACACAAGCGGCACGCGCACTTGCTCAGCGGTGCTGAAGCGTTCCTTAGAGGCACCGTCCTGGCCGCTGAAGAACGTATGGCCGTGCGGCGTCACGAGCATCAGGTCGAGGTCGTGCACTTGACTGAAGGAGGAGCCCTCCACCGCCGTGCCCGGATCGTTCCAGACGAGCGTTGCCTTCACCGTCAGCGCAGCGGCGCGGCTGCAGCCTATTCCCTCTTCTCCCGGAGCAGCAGCGGTGGCGGCCGCAGTACCCGAAGTCGGCAGGTTGGCGAGATCAAAGCAGTACTGCAGGGTTTCGCCATCGTGCACGACTGCGTCGTCCAGCAACCAGTGCGCCGGTGCGGGCAGCGACAGAGCCTCACCGACGGAGTTCGGATGCGGCAGCAGCAGTGAGAGATCGATGCGACCAAAGCCGCGCCGCAGCGGCTCGGCCGACATCGCCGTCGTCGTGCTGTGCAGAAGCGCGGCTCGCAGCAGCGCCGAGGACGGGTCGGGCAGCTGCCACTCACGCCGCAGGTACTGCCGCAGCACCGCAGCCGCACCCGCAGCCGCGGCGGTCGCCATCGACGTACCGTACATCGTCGTGGTAGCACACACGTCGTCCGACACGGCGCGTGCCGAGGTGATGGTGGTCATATCGCGGCCACCGCCCGGGGCGACGAGGTCGGGCTTGCGGCGTCGGTCGTACGTCACGCCGTAGCCGGATCGGTCCGGCACCGTGTTCTGCAGCTTCGTCTGCTTCGAGTTCAGATGCGAGCCCACCGTCAGCACGTTCTTCGCGCGACCGGGGATATAGACAACATTTTTGCCGCTGTTGCTGACGGCGGCGAGGACGAGGAAGTTGCGCCGCTCGGCGATGGCCGTGTCGAACATCTTCTCCATCGCGAGGTAAGACGTCGAATCAGTGCCAAAGCCCCACGAGTTGGAGGAGATGCGGGCACCGACGTCGTAGGCCACGTCGAAAATCTCGCGCAGATTAGCAGGAAGGGAGAGCAAGTTCTTGTCGCCGATGTTCATGTCACGCACGAAGAGCTTTGCACCGGGTGCGACACCGTTGAGGGCACTCGCGTTCGGCTTCGTTGCGCCGACCGACGGCAGCGCACAGCCGCCCGCCGTCCCGGCAACGTGCGTTCCGTGACCCGCGGGCTTGTCCACCGCGTCCACTAGCCCCTCGTCATCCACGTAGGCGAGGTAGGAAAGGATCTTACGGTGCCGCGGGTTCAGATTGGGGTAGAGGGCCACCGGCTCTGCGGGGTCCTTGAAGAAGCAGCTCTCCGTGTCGACGCCGCTGTCCGCAATCGCGATCACCTCATCGCTCCCATCGAAGCCGCTGTCCCAGAAAGGAGTGGCAGAGACGCCATCGCCTCGCCCATCTTTTGGATCTCCCATGACGTAGGTGCTGCAGCTGCCGCGCTGCAGGGTTCGCGTCGCCACGCTGTTGAGCAGCTCGGGTCGGCGGTAGGACTCCTCGACCCACCGCACCGCGGGGTGGGCGGCGAGGGTGAGCAGCACATCGCGCAAACAATCGGGTGACGTCTGCGGCCGCGGCTGCGGCTGCTGCGCTGGTAAAACGGCAGAGGAGGCGTCAACCTGTCCCGACCGCGAGCCGCTCTCCACGTCACCACTGTAGCGTTCCTGATTGCCCCGACGCGACCCTGCGACCTCGACATGAACCCACACAACATCCGCCCCAGGCTTAGCAGACGCGGCCTCCAACTTTAACCGACACGCTGACGACGCCGGGGAAAGAGTAGCGTTAGCGGCTGTAGTTGCAGCCACCATGTAGCGCCGCAGACGAGTGCTTTGGGCAAGGGCGTCGTGCACCGCAGCTGCGCGGCCACGTGCCGTCCACAGCGTCACCTCATACCGCGTGGAGCCGCTTGCCAACGCAGATAAGAAGGGCCGCGACGTGGACGTGGAATTGGGGTATGCGTCAGATGCGTTCTCAGACAGCTGCAGTGCACGGCGCAGAGACTCGGACAGCTTCAGCAGGGGCCCGCCGCTGCCATGGCCGCTCTGAAACGCATCCCACACCTTCCACGAAGCCCCACCACCATCCACATCGCCCTCCTCGGACAGGGCACGCAGAAGAGCTGCCGATGCCTCGGTGGGGGGCAGGTACACCAGCAGATGCGACGCATCAATGACGTGCACCTCCAAGTCGGAGAGCTGCGCATGCGTCTCCTGCAGCGTCTCAGCGTGACGCCCACCGACTGCGTACGCCTGCTCCGCACGATACGCGGCTGCGGTCGCCACCGCAAGCTGCAGCGCCTCCTCTGGAAAAACGCGTGAGCGGCGTGCAAGCCACGTTGTCGACGCCGCGTGCTTCTGCTCGGAAAGAGGGACTGCACGTGCCTCGTCAGCACCACCCATCTTTGGTTCTTTTTTTTCTGGGGAAGGAGAGGCTGCAGCTTCCAGAATACTTTCTTGCGCGGGCTGAATGTCGGCAGGGGCTGAGACTGTAGTACGCGAGAGGACCACGTAGCGGCCGGTCAGCGAGGCGGCAAGCGACGCCACGCTTCGTGCACCGCCGGACCGAGGCGAAGATGACGAAGACGCAGATGAAGAAGACGCTGCTGGAGCTGCAGTGTAAGGTCGCCGCGTCGTACTGCCGTCTGCATCAGCATCTGCCTGGCCGTAAACAACACGTCGGTCATGCAGCGCACCAGCAGGAGAGCGACGACGTGCCTCTTCTTTGTCAATGCTTCCTGGGTCAGACGAGGAAGATGCACCAGACAGCGACCGTGATGCACCCTCCTGAGCCAGCACCACCGTGTCCGCGGTGGCAGCGTGAGAGTACAAGTAAGCCTGTAGCGGCGAGAGTGGTGCGGCAGCATTCGTCGAGCCACCGTGGCGCGAAGTTGCGGTGTTGCCATCGGCAAGAACACCAAGAGGGCTCAGTAGCACGTGTAGCGCGAGTGCGAGAAAGAGAAAAGAGTGCAGGCGGGAGGCACAGTGATGCGGATGCGGAAGAGGCGAGGCGTGGCGCACAGCGTGAAAGGCTGCACCACTGCCTGTGCTGCTGCTGCTGCGTGACAAAGTAGCCATTTCCACTCGTAGTGGGTCAGAGGGACACACTCGCTGCACACTGGGAGGAAAGAAACAAGTGACAGAACAAAGTGATAAAAGAGATTAGCATGCTACGGGAGAGAAAAAAAATACAATAGTTCCAGCAAAAGGTAAAGAAGAATACAAAAGCGCGCAGAACGGAAGAGAGGTACGCGTTCACAACATAGTAAAGCGCACCGGGTGTAGACGATGCAAAAAATATATAGATTTAGAAAGATGTCAGCTATGAATGCCCTATCGTTAGTGTTGTTGTTGCAGTTGTGATTGGCTAGCTGCTGAAATCGCGGAGACGCGGTAGATGAGACAAGAGCAGAAAAAAAAAATTCAAATATGTATTCTCATTTGCAAAGATGAAAAAGAAAAAGACAAGGTAATTGGTAGTGAAAGGAACTGAGCTGTGCAATGCAGCGGCTCGTCAACGGACACTGCCACGCAAAGGTTACATACACAACTCTGTCGCACGGTCATCTTTTTCCACTTACTCTCTCCAAAGCATTGCGACGAAAAGAAGCTGCGCCTATTCGAAACTCCTCGTCGTGACCATATTTTTCCTATGAGAAGGCACTCTCAGTGAAAGTGGCCTTGAGGGCGAAGGCACATCGTTGTAGTTTAAAGAGCTCATCAAGGCCCATTGTCGCTTCCCGCATGTACGACACGAAACATGCAAACGTGTGAAAGTACCTCAAGGCAGCGGGTATGCGCAGATGCAGACAATGCTCGTTTATCTCCTCTGCCTTATTTTTGTGTATTTTCAAAGCAACTGGAGCAACGCGGAGTTTCGGAAGGAGACGTAAAGACACAACAGACAGCATCAAAGAACACGCTGAGACGTAGAGAGTATAAAAAAAGGCAAAAGTGCACCACACAGGAGCAAACGGAGACAAAATGCAGAAAAATGGAATATAATAAAAAATGAGAAAGAAAGAAGAGAGGCGATATTAGCGGCTCCTCTCCTGTCGTGGTCGGACACCAACCCACAAGGAAGAGATGGGGGTCAGAAAAGAGGAAAAAGAGAAGCAGAAGCGCGTTGTGACGGCAGAAAGAGAGGGGAAGAGGCTCGCAATATATGTGACTTTTTTTGTTGTTGTTCTCCTTTTCCTCTCTTTCGCTCTCGCGCTCAGACAGTCGAAGTAGACTCCTCTCCTGACGCCGCCTGCGCATCGCCTGCAATTGTCTCGCTCTGCTCTGCCGTGATGGATTGCACTAGCCGCCGCACCTCTTCCTCATCCGCTCCCTCGACACGACCCACCATGCACCCGTCCCGGTACGCCACAAAGGTTGGCAGACTTCGGATATCGTGCAGCGCCGTCAGCTTCGCGTTGTCGTTCGTGTCCACCGTCAAGAAGATCATCCGGTGCGGATAGGCCCTGGCAACGTCCTCGAGGGTGCGACAGGCAAAGGCACACGCAGCCTTGTCCTCTACCGCCATCGCAGCCTCTGCCTCCGTCGGCGCGACAAACAGACTGTTGTGCTCTGCGTCACCAGCTGGCGAGGAGGCTGCGGTGAGTGGAGCTGCCGCTGCGGCTGCAGTCGCTCCTGCGTTGTGGTGCGGCGACGCAGCGTCAGCAGGAAGCTGCTCTGCTGCTGCCGCTGCCTTCTTGTGGCCCGTGCCGTTTAGAAGACTCGTGGCCTCCATCGGCAGGCGGTCCGTCACGGCGTGGATCAGCCTCGACCGGATCACCGCGCACGGGCCGCACATTGCCTTGTAGAAGAAGACGAGCACATTGGCGCCGCGGAGACGTTCCTGGAATTCGTGGGGGTTGCCCTTGAAGGAGAAGACCATCGCGTCGGGCAGCATCACGGCGCCGCTGGCAACGGGATTCGGTGCGTCGGACGCGGCGCCAGCGGTGAAGTGAGAGGAGGAGGACGCACCCGCTGAAGCTGTCTGGCTGCCCTCTGCCACATGCGTCGCTGCCGCAGCCTCAGGGGTGGCCCCGTCTGCCGTTGTGTTCGCTGCTGACGAAGGTTCCGCGTACGCTTTCGTTGTGAAGTTCATTGTGGAGCGGCCCAACGCGTAGCCGCGCTGCGAGCGTGTCGTCGCCGCGTACCACATCGGACTGCGCGACACGGCCATCGGAAGGGGGTGGCGTGGATGGGCGGAGGTGACGTCCAGCGCAGACGCGTATACCACCGACGGTGATTGACGCGTGCGACGCGGTGGTTGGGGCGGCTGCTGCAGCACTACAGAAGTCGCCGTCACCATGACAGGAGTGGCGGAGGGCGGCCAGCTGGCGGTGGTCAGCGTACCACAGTCCATTACATACCGCGTAGGTGTTGTTTCATTCGATGGTGGTGGGGCGACGCTGACGTAGGCCGTCGTGACGCGGCTCGCTCCTGCGGCAAGAGCGTTGGAGATGCGAGAATACATTGAATCGTGTGAGATGCGTGGGTACCTCTGCCTCGCTCGGTTTTGGCGTGTGTGTATATATGTGTGTGGGTGTGAAGATCTGTTTGCTGCTTTGGAGACGAGCGGCACAAGCACAGCGCTCTTGAAATTTTAGAAAAAAGACAAGCCAGAGCAGTCTTGTTTTTTTTTTTTGATGCTTAGAGGCGTGGAAGAGAGGCACGCAGCGTTCAAAGAACTTGTCCAGCGCACTTCACTTCTCCGACTCCGTTTATAAAAGGGATCAGCACAAAAGAAAAAAGGAAAAAACGCTTGCGGGAAATTAAAAACACAAAAAAAAGAGGAGGGAAGGGGTGAGGAGGAAAAAAAATAGAGAAGGGGAGTGAGCAGCTAACTTCTTTTGCAGGCGTGTGGGTATATATGTGTGTGTGTGGGGTATTGTTCTTGCTATCTCGGATATGCAAAAAAAAAAAAAGAAGATAGAGGAGCAAAAAGAGGTTTTGCAGGGTTATGTATGTAGGAGGACGATCGAGAACGGAAAGCAGAGCACACGGCACAGAAAATACAAAACGAAAAAAAGAATGCGTTCTCTTCTTACGAGACAACAATTAAGAGAAAAAAAAAACTAATAAAGAGATGAATTGCTTACTTGTGTAAATAAAAATTAAGCAAAAAGCTTTAGAAATAATAATAATAACGAGGACTAACAACGACTCGCGGACGGCGAGAAAAAAAGAAAGAAAAAAAGAGCGTTTGTATCTCTTCCTCGCTGATGTGTGGGTGTGACACGAGGAAATCTCGCGTCGATTCCCTCGGTGTGTGGATCAATTATTTTACCGCGCTTAACGTGCCGCTTTTCTCCTTCTTCGCAGTTCCCTTTGTTTGACGCGAAGCCCAACAAAACACAGGCACAAATAGGAAAAAAAAAGAAAAAGAGAATGGTGTTCTTCAATCACCTTTTATTTTATTTTGCGTGTGTGTATGTTCGCCTCTCTTTTTTTTTTTTTTAGAAGCAGCAGGAGAGAAAGCAGAAAGTTGCTCTCTCACTCTCTGGGAGTAAGCAGAGATGTGAGTACGCACGTGAAAAAAAAAGGGAAAAAATAACGTAGAAAGCCTTGCGCTAAGCTGAAGACACTGCGGTTACTGGTGTTTTTGATGATGACAATCTCACCAGCTAAAATAGCGTGCACGGCGATCGCAGTAAGCCAATTTGTAGCTTGCTGTAGAGTGGCCCGTGCAACTTCGTTTACTTTATTAGTTTTTTTTTTCCTGATAATCTCAGGTGATTCAGCGGCTCCTACGGTGCTATTTCTAATCCACAAAGACAGAGCAAGCTTCTTCTTGGTGTGTCTCAGCTAGGTACTCTACACCTCCGCCTTCTCTTCGTTCTGTAGGTGTGTGTCAACAACAGTGCCAACTATGTGTTGAGAAAAGATCGAGGTGCGGAATAGAACAAAAAAGTGAGAGAGAGAGAGAGAGAGAGAGAGAGAGAGAGTTGAGCAGGAGGCAGGAATCCCACTGGACTACCATTTAACTCAGAGAAGCATTTTACTTTCAGATGTACGCCTTTTTCACACAAGCGCTTAGCATTACGAGAGGGGGAAGCGACACGGTGCACCTTTTTACACGCGTTGAGAAGAAATAAAACGCAGACAGGCACCCTACAAATACACTTCACTATTCGTGCCATCTCTCTCAGGGCTCGCTGAGCTGTCTCTGTGCAACGCCCTATCTCTGATCTATTCCACTGTCCACGAGGGGGGGGGGGGGAAAGAAAAGGGAAAAAAGGTAAAGGCACATGTTTTTTTTTTTTGTGGATTTCCTGTTGCCACACCAAATCGAATGCAGGCGGCGTCGCACAGGGGAGCAAAACAGAGCAAAAAAAAAAAAACAGAATACAGCCGTGGGAGTGGCAGGTGGAAAAGGCGAGTGGGCTGGGTGAGGCACCGCTGGAAGAGAGAGAGAAGGCCACAACATCACACACGGCGAAGGAAAAAAAAAAAGCGCGGGATTCGATTCAAAGCACTCTACCATCGAGACAAGCACACACACACGTCAAATAAAGATCGCATGGAGGTGCATGCACTCGAGAAAAATATGAGTCCAACACGCCAAGAGAAGTAAGACCCCCACGCACCTCCTACGGAGCAGCGGTGTAGGCCTCCCCCAAGTACGACGTCGCCACCTGCATCCACTCCTCCCGCTCCTCGCGTGACAAGACGGTTGGCTGCTCATAAAACAACCACTGCCACACCGACGCCACGCCGTCCCGCAGCTCTTCGGCATCGGTGCTCGGCGCACTCGACGGGTCGGCAATGGCGGCGAAGCTGCAGTGCTCGTCGACCTTGCCAATGAGCACGGTAAGTACGAGCAGCTGCAGCAGGGCACGGCGACGCTCCGCTGCCGCCTTCGTACGCGCCTCCAACGGCTCCGACCCATAGCTGGGTCCAGCAGCACCAGCGCTAGCATCGGCGCCATAGCCACCACGTACCGTCTTGGTGCGCTGCGCAAAAGACTCGGTGAGAGAGCTGCGGTGACCCGGGCGTACAAGCGGGTCGGCAGCGTGCGTCTCAAGCGATTGCTTCGCTGTCGCCAGCACCTCCTCCACAGCCGCCTCCACCGCGCTGAAGTCGGCGTAGTCGTCCGTGTCGCAGAACGGCACAACTTCCTCGTCGCTCTTCGCCTCCTCCTGTTGACTCGTTAAGTAGTTCTCCGGCTCCACCAGGGACTCTCGGAAAGCAGCAAAGGTCTCGGTGAGGCGCTCCATCACGGCGTACACGCTGGCATCGGCGTCGGCGGCAGCCATGAGCTCGTGCCACTGCAGGCCGCTGGCAAGACTTGCCTCCTCCGCGCGAGCCTGGTCAAGCTCAGCCTGGAGCTGCGCCACCTGACTGGACAACTCCTTAACCCGGTGACGTGTCGCGGCCAGCTTGGCTTTTTCCGCTGCGATGGCCTCCGCAGAGAGCTCAGAGGAGGAGACGGAGGCCATTAAGCTAGGTGTTTTGGCTCCTGGTCCTTTGATGTATATTTCTTTTATCTCCACTACGGAGTGTGGGTAGGTATGCGTGCGGGCGAGTTGGTGCCACCGTGTATAACAAGATTTTGGTTGTGTTTTTTGTATGGGTGAGGGTGGCTCTCGGAGAGGGAGACGAGCGGTAGAGAGTGTCGCCCGACGAAGAGCACGTCGAAGTAAAAAGATAATGTGTCTGCGTCAACGTCTGCTTTGGCAGCGCTTTCCTGTACAGCCCACGTATTGGGCTACTAAAGAAAAAGGGGGTAGAATAACAAAAAGCACTGCGCAGATACTGTGAGCAGACAAACGAAAAGGTCCCGCCGGTTTATGAAAAATGCCGCCTCAAGCAGGTTCAACGTGCATTCGTCCTGCGCACGCAGTGAATAATCTCGAGTGTCATGTTCGCGAGTTTCAATTTCGAGGAGGGAAGAGTGAGGAAAAGAGGAGATGGGGTCGACGTGCACAAAAATTAAGGCGTTGCGCTTCTTACGGTCGCGTTGAGACTTCGTGGAGTGGAAGAGCATCTGCTGAATAACAATGGCCGGCACTCCCCATCTTCCTTTTTTTTCTAAGTGACGCACAATACTGAACACAGCCAAGGCCCACTGCGTTGCTTTCCGCAGAACACGCAACGACAGAGGCGATACCGCGCGTGACGACCCTTCTGGAATTTTCTTTAGTAATGATGACGGTGTCTACGTCTCCTTCGTCAATAAGCAGTGCGCGTCTCTTCCAACAGAGAACACAAAGAACAGCGCGCAAGACGGAATAGTAACAAGAATAGAGTACCCAACAAGAAGGCCAGCGCCACCTATACCAAGCACACCAGGCACAGAGCTCCGCATGCATAGAAACACCACCATTATGAGGGAGACACGCAGCTTTCTTTCTCGAAGAGCAGCACTACAACGGACGAAGAACACAACTGTGACAGAAAGAGATCAACGTGGATGAACCGGAAGAGCCTAAGCTCCTCGACTACATGGCGCCATCTTCCCCAGTCTTGGGAGGTGCAATGTCACGCTGCTTCCGACGCAGCCGCGACGCCTTCAGCATGAGCCGCCCATGCCAGTACCTTCGCAAGTCCTCCTGCGATGCCCCGTCGAGGTCGATGCCGTTTTCAATCTCATAAGGCGTGCCGCTCGGGTCGATCGCGACGAGAACGAAGGCGGCGCGGTTTGTCGAGCGCTTCTCCCCGTTCTCGTCCACCGCAACGACACGCACGCTGACGATGAGGCTCGAGTTGCGCACAAAGGTCACCTGCGCCTCGCACCGCGCAAGATCCTGGATGAAGAGAGGACCGTCGAAGGTCATGTCCAGCATGCCCAGCGTGAAGAGACGGGCCTGCCGCGCAAAGACACGCCCGCAGTGCAGCGCGCACTTCTCCATGAAGCGCAGCATCTCTCCGCCAAAGATGGCCTTGTTCACGTTGATGTCGCCGACACCAAAGCTGCGGTCCATCCGGCAGACACAGTCCTCGGGCTTCAGCTTCAGCTTCTTTTTTACATTTTCTGGGTGCTCGACCTCCTCCTTCGTCAACGCGTGATCAGGCCGCAGGCGCGACAGGGCACGTGCCTCGCTCCGCCAGGTCAGGTACTCGCGCCGGTGATCGTGGTCAACAGCGGCCGTGAGGCGCACCGCCGGTACGTGGCCTGGTGCCACGGTCAGCTTCTTCGCGTCAACCACCACCATCGTCACGTAGCTCTCTCCCACCGTCTCGAAGTGCGGCGCGTCGTAGCTCTGCCGGCTGACGTGGATGTACACCCCAATCGAGCTCGCGCCGGCGTGGATGACGCGTGTGCTGACGTGAATCAGGTCGCCTTGGAAGATCGGCTTGCTGAACATGAACGCATTAAAGGCGACCGTCGCCATTGAGATTTCGCTGTCGTTCAGCACGAAGCGGCCGCCATAGACCTGTCCACTAATGTGGGTGAAGGCGGCGTGGCCGGCGGAGGTGTCGATGAGCGCCAGCACATCCCCGGCATCCGCGCGAGGACGGATCAGAGGGACGAGTTGCCCGATAAAGTCAGAGCGCTCGTACGCGGTCAGCTCGTTGGAGCGGATGCCAGCCGTGACATCGCCAACGACAAGTCCCTCACACTCGTTCTCTTTTTCGAGCGGCACACGTGGGGGGAGTCCGGGCTTCGTCGCGAAGGTGATCACCGACCGCGCTGCCGCCTGCAGGGGCAGGACAGTGCACCGATGACACAACGCTGAGCCGGTCACTGAGTAGGAAGCGGTGGGGAAGAGCGTACTGCCCGACTGTTGGCCACGTACCCGTCGCAGTGACCGGCGGAGAGGTGTCACCCGACACACCTGCAGCGGGTGCGTGAAGCGAAACATAACTTCACCTCGTTTCTGTGTAGTGAAACTATTGAATCAAAGGCGGAAAAGGGAAAAAGAGAATGAGAGCTCAGCAGAGCGGTGCAACACAACACTCCTGCAAAAAAAAAAAACAAGAGGGGAGAGAAATGGGAATCAAATTAGTGCAGCGACAGAGTTCAGGTCAGCTGCGGCTGCGTTTGTGCCACCGCCTCTTCCTAGTCTTCTCCCTCGCACAGGCAGGTGGGGAGATGAGTTGGTATACGACTTACACCTAATGCACATGCGTTAACACACAATTGTCGAGAGAGGGGAAAATAAAACACACAAGAGGTGAATGTGCGGCGGAGAGAAGAGAGAGGTGAATTGGAGAAGCGGTTGAGCATATGCAGCAGAACACACAAGCACTCGCGTTGCGGAGTTCGATGATCGCTTTGAGGTTCTGCGGCCGCGCCGCTCTCTACTTATCTTTCTTTTCTTTCCTTTTCACATACGTGTGTTCAATCCTTACAAGCATATGGCGACGAATCAGCCCGCATCCACTTTCTTCGCTAAGAGCTTCTTGACAATCACATTCCTTTTTTTAGAGTTCTTCTTTTTTCATGTTACACGAGTTGAGTTAATAGAGGTGAGTGTTCACCACGTGTTTCTTTTTTCCTCAGAGATCCTCAAGAAAAAAAAGCACCACACAACATAAGAGCACCGCCGTAAAGCAGCACCTCGAGTCTTTAACGTGCCCTTCCGTGTGTTGCTTTGGTTTCACAACGGCGTTCTGGCAGAAGCGTGGCACGCAGCAGCAGCACCCACGTGTCGAAGCAATAATAAGAGAGAGCCAAACAGTAAGCATAAGTTATAAAACTCAAGACAAATAATTAAAACAAAAATCCTTTGCTCTCCACTATGTCATTTCGCTTCTTAAGCACGCCAGTGTATAAGCTACAGGTGCAGAGAAGGAGCGAGAGTGAGAATAAAGGTAGGAGAACAGAATGTAAATTGGTGTCTTTGTATTCTTTTGCTTAGAAACCATTCGGTCGAGTCTATCGAATTAGCCACCCACACGCATCAGCGGTACATGGAAAGCTGAATGGATAAGGCAGCAACAAGACCTTCAAGGAGTCGACAAGGATATGCAGTGTCGTAAGTGCAGCAGGTGGAAGACATAACCCAAGAAAAAAAACATATATCGTTGGGCCGCTTCACAGGAAAGCAGCACCCTTCGCTCTTCGCGCCACAGACGACTCCACAAGAAAAAAAAAAAGGAAAAGAGAAGAGGCCGCGAAAAAGTGCCTGGTTCTTTGCGTGAATACATGTTTCGAAGACAAAGAAAGACATTAGGTATCGGAAGGGAAAGAAAAAGACCACACAGCAGAGGCGCTGATCGATGAAGCACTTCCGCGCTCGTCCCCCCTTAACATTCATTCCTTAAAAAGCTAGTACCCTAAGATGCGCTAGGTTTCTTTGTTTTACAGCTTTGTCGTGCCGGTCCGCGAGAAGGTGCTGAGGAAGACGTCGCGCTGATCCACGCTGCGCTGGTACCGCACACGGGCCTCCGCGAACTGCTGCAGCTCCTCCTGCGTCGCCCCGTTCAGCTCCAGCCCCAGCGGAATGCCACACTTTTGGCCAATGTCGTCGTTGTTGATGAGCACAAAGGCGGCACGGTTCGTCGTCACCGCACCGCCCTCGCGCTCGGCCCGCAGCACCACGTCGACCTCCATCGTCGTGTTGCGCACGTAGATGACCGTCGCCTCCAGCGTGACCCAGTCGGTGGAGAAGACCGGCTCGGGGAACGCGACGCTGTGCATGCCGAGCGTGTAGACGTGGCGGTTGCCGGTGAACATGCGGCCGCAGTGCACGGCGTGCTGCTCCATCCACGACATCAGCTCTCCGCCAAAGACCGTGTTGTTGTTGTTCATGCAGGAGGTGAAGAAGATGCGGTTGGCCTCGACGCGGGTCGCCTGAAACGGGGCCCGAATTGGCTTTTGCTGATTCTCCGGGCAGTCCACGTCGGCCGGCGTCAGCGTGTGCTTCACCCGCTCCTTCGTGTCGGCCGCGTTCTCCTTCTCGATCTCGCGAATGCGGAGGTAGCGGTCGTGCGTCTCGATGTCGAAGGGGTCCGTCAGCTCCATCGCCGGCACCACCTTGGCTGCCTTCAGATCGGGTGTGATGGTGCACATGGTGAAGAAGGACTCCCCGGCTGGCGTCTCGGTGCGCGTCGAGGGCGACAGACGGAAGAAGCGGATGTAGATTCCCATCGACGACGATCCACAGTGCACGATGCGGCCATCCAGACGCACCGCATCGCCGTGGAGAATCGGAGAGGAGAACATCGTATTGGTCACACCCACGGTGCAGGTGAGGTATCTCTTGTCCTTGCCAGCGGACTGGAGGTCGGCCGCCTTCTGCGAGGCCCGCGCCGCGCACATGTCGAGCATCGCCAGCACGCGGCCAGCCGCCAGACGCGCGCCGGGAGTGTTGTCAGAGCCGGCGATGTCTGTCCAGCTCACACGGATCGGCTTCACCATGCCCTGGTCGGGGTTGCCGATGATGACCTTGGCGCGACGCCCAACGTGCGTGACGGACACTGCGTTGTGGCAGAGGCCGGCGGCCACCGCAGGGCTCAACGCACGACGAAACATGGTTGATGGTGAAGGAGCTAGTCGTTTGTCTACACCTATACGACACACAAACAAAAACACACAGACGCACACGAACGCCCGGCAACAAAAAAAAAAGTGCTAGATCCCGCTGCGGAGAATCCAAAAAAAGCTATTAGCTACGAAGTGCCAGAGCGGGAAACAGAAGCTAAGTTCACCCCACCACAGTGATAGTTGGCCGTTAATATTACGACTCCTACGCCTAGATAGCAAACGGGTGCAGATACAGAGAGGCAGACCAACAAGAGAAGGTGGATAGCGGGAATGCCAGGAGGCTGCTCCAAGACGCGGCGGTGCTGCTGTGAGACCGAAAAAAAAAAGGGGGAAAAAGCTGATGGGTGGCGCAGGATTACGGGCGTTACGCAGCGCTTGTAAAGCTGCAGCGTTGCTGTGTTCTTTTGGTGTTCGCGAGTGAATGTCCAGTAGTAGATTTAGCGTGTGCGTACGAGAAGGCTTGAGGGCGCAAATGGTGAAGAAAGAAAGTGGAAAAGCGAAAGTTGAAGTAACCTGGCGCTGAGGTGCGGGCAAAAAACATGAAACGAAGCACCGGAAGAATGGCGTCTTTGGCAGTGTCTATATATATCGCAATGGAGTACAGTAAGAAAAACATCGCGCGCATCGTCATTTTTTTTTGTCTGCCAGTGAGCGTGTGTGTGTGTGTGTGTGTGCAAGACTCCTCAGTCCCCGTATTCCTAACGCTTCACTGCAACTGTATCCCTTTCCGGCGGTTGCTCTACTCCTGCAGCGGCACAGACGGGGCGACTGTCTCAGAAAAGCACACGGCACCCATCTTTCGCAGCTTTCGGGTCAGATCGGATTTCTCCACTTCAACATGGTGCAGACGAAGAGCTAGTCAATTGCGTAAAGCGAAGAGCAAAGAAAGATCTCAGCAGCAGCAGCAGCAGCAATGACGCACGCCGCCGGCTCATTGTTGCATTGAAAGTTGAGTGGAGGAAGCACTGAGAGAGATAGAGAGACAGACATCTCGAGTAAAAAAAGAAAAGAAAGAAGCCTGGAGAAGCCCTCTACATTACATCGAATAGGTGCAGATACCGCAAGCACCGGAATAATAAAAAAAAAACCTAATCAAGACGGGTCGTTGACGACGCACTGCAACTTCTCCATGATGACACGCCGCTCCTGGATCAGCATCGCCAGACGCTGCGTCTGGGACGCCGGCGACTCCCGCTCCGCCCCGCCTTGGTTGCCGCCGTTCTTGGAGAGCCGTCGACCGGGTGTCGCGGGATTCGGCGCTCCGGCACCCTTTTTTGCACCACGATCACCGCTGCTGCTGCTGTGCGTCTTGCCGTCACCATTCGCAATGACGTAGCGCAGCTGCCAGATGCGCTCGTTCAGCTGCCGCATCTCTTCCGTCAGGAGATGGATCTCGTCTTCGCGACTGCTGCGTATCGCACACGCCTCCTTCATCATCTCCTTCAGCGAGCCCTCCAGCGTGACAGGAGTCTGGCGCTGCTGGCGCGGCAGCGGTGCGCCGTCCTGTTGCCGCTGCTGATCACGCCCCGCAGCGAGCGCCGTGCTGAGGCGGCGTCGTGCCGGTCCGCTGGCCGTCGGCGAGGTCCTCGCGGATGCCCCGCTCATTGAAGGCGATGGTGAGCGCTGCTGTGGTGGCTCGTTGTCCAGCTGTCGGATGCCGGCCTGGAAACGCGTGAGGTAGACCGATTTGGAGGGCGGAGAGGCAGACGTGGCGCTGGTGCTGCTGCGCTTCGTTGTGCCACCGCCGCCACCACCGCTGCTGTTGTCACCGCCTTCTGGCGTGGAGGAGGAGGGCGGAGGCGGAGTGGAGCCGTTGCTGCTGGCCTGGCTCGATGGGTGACGTCGCAGGCTGTACTTGTGCGCTGTTGTGGCGCCAGGAGCACTTGTGACAGTAGCGGGGGCGGTGCCAACTGCTGCTGCTGCTGCTGTTGTGCCGCGCGTCGGGGTGCGTGCCGCGTTCTCCTTCTTTGGGGATTGTGTCGCCTCAGCAGCAGCTGCTGCTGCGGGAGAGATGGATGTCGTTGGTGGGGTGCGGCGCACGCCTCTGCTGGCACTCGGCTCTCGTCCGTTGCCGCCGTCGGACGCTGCGGTGGGACCGGCGCGCGGTGACGCGGACGATGCGGCGCCGGCTGTAGAGGCCTGACGAGCTTCGCCGCGACGCACAAAACTAAAAGGTGCGCGCTTCCGCGGTTGCTGCTGCTGCTGGTGCTGATTCAGGTTCTGCGGTGCATCTGGCATACGGGACTTTAAGGCGTCGGCGGAGAGGGTGTTGGGGAACTCGTTCTCTGGCGTGAAAACGTTGCCGACAGACCCACCAGCCCCGACAGAGCCCAAGCCACCCGAAGCGCCAACGCTTGACACAACAATGTCGTTCGACAGCACACCATCTGTGTACGTCCGCTCCGTCCTGACGCCATCGGCACTTGTATAAACGCCGGCGCCGTGCAGGACGTTGTGTCGCCACGTGCACTGCAGCTGGTTGCCCTCCACAAACGTGTAGACGCCCTTGCCGTGACGCTGCAGGCTGTACAGCAGCGGGGCAGCAGATGCAGCAGCGGCACCCTCTTCAGCTGCAGCGTCCTCCACTTCTCCCTTGTACACGTCGCCGTTTGGGAACGTCATGGTGCCTTCACCCACACGCCGCGCGGCATCAAAGGTGCCCTTGAAGGACCACGCCTCGTTGTGCGGGAGCACCGTGACTGTTGCCCCGCGGCAGGGGTGAAGGTCGGCGTCAAACGTGCTTGCCACGGTGGTGTTGTTGCGCAGAGTGAGGCAGCCGCTGCCACTGCCACCAGGGCGACCTTGCGTGAAGGCCCCGCTGTACTGCGCGTAGCCGTGCACGGCAGCAGCGGCGGCCTCACCATTCACGCTGCCGCGTCGCACGGAGCCGAAGTACAGCGTCCCCTCGCCCTCGCAGCGGCCATCGACGTAGTGGCCATCGTAGACGACACGCTGACGATCGGGGCTCGCGTAGGTGCGCCCGTGGCCCGACGGCCTACCGTCCACCCACGTCCCTTCATACACCGCGGTGCACGGAAAGACGAAGTGTGTGGCGCTGGTGCCCTTGGTAGGAGTCGGTGGGGCTCGGGCAGCGCTGTAGCTGCCGCCCGTGCTCGTGAAGTCCGTCAGCACCGTGCACACACCCTCGCCACTCGGCTTGCCACCGGCCCACTCTCCTTCGTAGGCGAGACCCAGCGTCTTGTCCTCCCACACACCCTTTCCCTCCGGCAGGCCGCTCACAAAGGCGCCGGTGTACTGCAGAGATGGAGTGGTGTAGGTGCCCTCGCCGGACGGGAGATAGCACGCCACGGCGCCGGCGTACGTCGCGCCGTCTACCCACTTCCACTTGCCCTGGCCCTGCGGCAGCCCTCGCAGCCATTGACCCGTGTAGGTGCCGTCCACAACGGCGTACGACGCCGCTGGCCACCACGAGATGCCTTGCGCTAGCAGATCGCAGAAGTTCAAAGGCGTGGCTCGCACTACCGGTTGCTGGTGTGACGGCGCGGGGGAAGCAGCGGAAACGTGCCATTCCCCGGTGCCGGTGCCATCGGGCTCACCCGCCGAGAAGGCGCCTTCGTAGCATATTAGTGTCATGGAGGCAGCAGCAGGGACGCAGGCAGTGTTGATGCGACGGCGCACACCGTCCTTGCCATCGCCGCCAGTGGCATCTCCGACAGCATGAGGCAAGGGGCGGTCACGCAGCACACCGGCACCGTGCGGCTGGCCATTGCGCACCGCCCCGCGATAGGAGCTGCCGTCCGCGTAGACGAGTGTCGCTGATCCACCTGTCAGGACGCCGGCAGTGCAGGGGCCGTCGTACGACTTGAGCGAGTAGGGGCTCCGCCGCAGCTGCTGCAGGCTATCCACATCCGACCCCGAACCAGCAGCAGGCGTCTCCCCATCACCACCACCACCAGCAGCTGTCGTGAAGGTGACCCGCACCGGACCCTCCAGCTGACCGCGGCGCCACGTCCCCTCGCACACCGTACCCTCCCGCCCCTGCAGCACACCACGTCCCTCGCGCTGGTCCTGCGCAAAGTTCCCGTCGAAGACGTCGCCGTTGGCGAGGCGGTGCACGCCGTGCCCGTTGCGACGCAGCTGCGCCGTCACCGCACCCACGTAGCTGCTGCCATCCGAGTAATCTACTGACGCCTCGGTCGACCCACCGGCGCGTGGCGCGTCGTGGTCAAAGGGGCCGCTGTACCGAACCGGCGACACCGCCACCGAGGACGATGGCCGGTGCAGCAGCCACTCCCCCATGCCCTGGCGCCTACCAGCCAGCCACGCCCCGTCGTAGACGTCGCCGTTCAGGTAGACGCACCGCCCCTGTGCGCCACTGCGCTGGCCCAGCTCAAAGCTGCCCGTGTATTCTGCATAGTCGTCCGCACCAGGAGCGCCGTGCACGGTGCCGTGGCCGTTCATCTCATCCGCGCGCCACTCCCCGTCGTAGGTGCGGCCGTTGGCGAAGCGGCACCGCCCCTGCCCACTGCGCTGACCCTCAGCAAAGCTGCCCGTGTACTCATAGCCGTCCTTTCCGGGGACCGACATGACGCCGTGGCCGTGCGGCCGACCGCCCCTCCACTCGCCCTCGTAGACGGCACCGCTGGAGGCCCACGTGTAGCGACCCTTGCCGTCCTTGATGGGCTTCTGGTCGCCGTCGTGCACATGCAGCGCCTCGCCGTGGTAGCTGTCGCCGTTGGAGAAGGTCTTGGTCCACTGCGACCGTGTCGAGCCCGCTGCAGCTGTGGTGAGAGCTGCCGTGGTGTTGGCGTTGGTGGAGGTGCGCCGCGGCGATGGCGCGGCCGATGCGGCCGTGGTGCGCGGAGAGGAGGACGGCATCTGATAAAAGAGCAGCTGGGTACTTTACGTTTTGCTTGTGTGGGTGTGTGTGTGTGGTGAGTCGCTTAGATATGAGCACATCAACAAACAGCTTGTGGAGGAGTTTCTTCGGGTTTCCGAGCCTTTCACAAGACGCAAAAGGGGGAAATCTTGAGGTGCTTTTCTGCTTTTTTATTTCGCCGTTCCTGATGGCGTTGGGCAAGCGCCTCTGTTGAAGAACGAGATGTTCGCGCTTCGCAGCCGCCAAACCAGAGCAACAGATTGTTCAGAAAGGGAGACAAGGTGAAACAAGAGCGAGACGCCAAAGTGAGAGAGTAAGATGAAATGGCAGTGATGCTTTGCGAACACGGACGTTGGGTTGCTGGCAATGCGTTGAAGGGAAGACTCACATTAGGTAGGGAACTCAGCACTCGCGTCGCTCGCATGTTTGTGTGCTGTGCGTCTTCAACAGGATTCTTTTCTCTCTTCAAACGATGGCCGCCCGAGAGCGGCATTAGTAAAGCAAACAATGCTTATTTATTTGTTTCTTTTGGTGTGTGTGACTTTGCGTGTCTAGCTCACTTTAGTGAGATTTAAACAAGGAAGTAGCAGAGAAGAAGAGCAGATCAAAATAAAAAAAGACAGCTTTTCCGTTAATACAGCACCGCCACCAACTGATGCAGGCAGTTCTGGTCATTGACACGGTGCGTTCTGCAGCACACTCAGCGCCGACGCCCAACAGGCCAGCAAGTCTGCGTCCAACCCACACTGCCGACCCAGCGCAGGGCCCGCGGCGAGTATGCCACCTGCGTGCCGCTCCCATGCCCCCCAACGGCACAAGCCAGGCTGTGGCGTGACGCACACCGCACGAAAGGTTGGAACGACGTCTAGCGGCACGCACCGACTCGTTGACGTGGCCGCCGCGCTTCCAGCAGTGTCTGTGTCGTCTCCGTCTGTCGCTTCTGCGGCTGCCAAGGTCAAACTTTCAGGGGCGTAGGTGGTGTGTGCTTCCATCTCGTACATCTTCACCCACTCCAGCGGCACTGCCCCGCCGCCTCCTTGCATGTGCTGCGGCAGACCACCACTACTGCTTCGCATCGACGTGCCCCTTGTGTCGCTGCGGCGGCACGGAGTTTCGAACATCTCGACCAGGTGCGTGGCGCACAACACAAGAGGAGCACGCTGCCAGCGACTGCGCTGTGTTGCAGCATCGACGGCCCCGCTGTCGCACAGTGAGCGTCCCCCGTTGGCGAAGTAGCACAGCGTGCCTTTCAGCAGCGCGCAGCCGTCCTCTGGGGTGGTGCCACGTCCGAACTCGTCCAGCAATACCAATGCACGTCCAGCAGCAGCAGCAGCAGCAGCAGCGGTGTCACGATCACATGGTGTCTGTGACACTGCTCGTGTCGCTGCTGCCACACGTTGTTGGCCGGCGACGTGGTGCAGCGTGCGGTGCAGCGCCACGCACTCGCCGTAGAAGCTGCTCTGCGCGGCGACAGCCTGGTGGCTGACATCATTGCAAGCTGCATATTTTCGTGGTCGCGTCGGTTCACCGCACCTGGCAGCAGCAGTAGCCGCAGCGCGTGAGCCAGCGACGCACGCACAGGCAGATGAGGAAGGGGCGAAGATGCCCTCAATGAGACTCATGCGAGCCGCAGCGGCGGGCACGTGGCAGCCCAGGTGTGCCAGAAACACAATGTGAGCCACCGCGCCGATCAGAACAGATTTTCCGCTGCCGTTCACGCCTAACACGACGCAGACGCGATCGGTTGACGTGCGCAGGTGCAGCGAGAAGGGAATGAGCTGCTGCAGACCGAGCTGACGTGACAGCAGCGGGTGCCAGCCGTTCTCAATCTCCAACACGCCGTCCTCCTCCTCCTCTTCTGTCCCGCTGCCTCCACCCACCAACTCTGGCCGACACCACCCCTCCTGCACCGACACACGCGCGAAGCTCAGTAGACAGTCCAACTCGCCCAGCGCGCGCGTCGGCCGCAGCAAGTGCAGCGAGCTGTACAGGAGCGCGGTGTCGAGGTCGCGGCGCACCTGCAGCTCGCGCTGCTGGACACGTCGTTGCAGATCACCGACCCAGGTGTCCAGCTCTTCCATCGCAGCCGACTTGAAGCAGAAGTCGCCGGTGTGAGTCTCGTGGTGGAAGCGCCAGTGGAAGGCGTCGGCCATGAAACGACACGCCTGTGCCCCGGCGGTGGCTCTGTCGGCTGGATGTGCCTCTGAAGCGGGGGCAGCTGCGTAGGTCTCTGCTGTTCTGCCTGAGCGGCCTACCGCCTCATGCTCTGCCTCCTCCTCCGCCTGTGCATCATCCGCTCCGTCGATCATGTACGCATCATCGCTTTCAGCGCCAGAGCTCTGTTCGAGCCCTGTGTCCACCGCCTCGGGCGGCAGGAATCCGCGCACCACCGCAACGAGCTCATCAGCAGGCACACAAAGCAGGTAGCCGTGTGGCACCGCATAGGCACACCGCAGCGACAGGCGGGCCCGCAGCTCCCACGGCAGCTGCGCAAATGCGGACTCGGCTTTCGCTTGAAGGGAGAGCCGCAGCTCGTGGAGGCGCAGTCGCAGCTCATCCAGCGCGGCATCCACCCCGTCGCAGATGTGCACCCGCGTGCCGCACTCCGTTGCCGTGTCTGGCGCCGTCGTCGGCAGTGTCTCGCGTACGCGGTTCTGCACGTCTGCGCGGTGCACCGTCACGCCGGCCACCGTACGAGCGAGGGCGTTTGCCATCTCGGTGAGTGGCTCGACGGCGATGCTCTGCAGCAGCACAAAGAGCCGAGGCACCTCATGCGCGACGGCAGTCAGCAGCCGGTGCACCTGTACCACCCCACGAATAGTACGGTGCAGAGAGACGTAGTGCTTCCGCAGCGCACGTCCGCTTCGCATCGTTGTGAAGATGTGCGAGGTGGAGCGGACGCCGTGCAGTGCGGTGCGGAGCTGCTGGGCAACGCCGTGGTGCTCCACATGCGCAAAGAAAGCAACAACGGATTGCCGGGCGTTAATCTCAGCCACATCGCAGCAGGGCAGCGCCGTCCACTGCCGGAGCATCGACCGCCCCAACGCGCTCAGCGCCGATCCAAGCAAAGCGCGCAACGAGAGGCCCTCCTTGGCCCGTCCCCGACCCTGCGCGCTGCTCGGGTGCCGCTCCGTGCGTGTGATCTGCAGCGCCTCGGCACACGCCTCCTCGAGGTACAGTGCGTGCAGCACGCCCCGCTCTACCACATCCGCGACGTTGGACTGCCCTGCCGCCACAAACTGCAGCAGCGCCGCCATCGATCGCATCATCGCCGTCTTTTCGGAGCGAAAGCGGCTTGCCAACTCTGCTGACTGCGCCGGGTACATGGCGGCAAGCCGGGGCAGCGCATCCACCGCACTGAAAGCACTTGTGGCGCTCAATCGGACCACATCGAGCGGAACAGCAGTCGCGGCAAGGGCAATTAGATCACCCAACGCCTCACTGCCGTGGTGGGGCAGCAGCACCTGCGGCCGGTGCACCTCTAGGTAGCGCACCAGCCACAACAGACTCGGTGGGACGTCTTCGTAGACGACGATGCGCACCTCGCCTTCGCCGCCAGCGCCGACGTCACCACCGCGGCGATTTGAGAACGAATTGAGCGACGCATTCGCAGTAGATCGTCGCCGCACCGCCTCCCCAGCCACAAGGTACACCGGTGCCTCGAAGACTTCAATTCGGCACTCAGCGCAGAGGTAGCGGGCGACGCCAACGCCACCGTTGCTCCAGCACAGCGCGGTGACCTCGGCCGGCAAATCTTCCACCGCTTCTCTCTCGTCGTCTGACTCCGTATCGTCGCCGCTGCTGCCACCGCTGCTCATGTCTGATGAATCTCCACCGCCCCACTCACGCAGCCTCTGCTCTGTGCTCCCGTAGATGCCCTCCATTTTAACAAGAGGGTAAGGGGGGAAAAGTGAAGTGGAAAAAAGAGCCTATTTGGTAGATGTGGAAGAAGAAAGGGCAATGGTAGCTGTCGGGGAAAACAGCAACCGACCAGTACCGGCAGACCTTAAATGCCCGGCGCCTGGAAGACCAAATTAAATTCCTTTTGGAGAGATAAAAGAAGAAAAAGAACGCGTTGTGTGTTGGAGAGAGTAGATATTGGAGAGAGAGAAGCAAAGTCGTTAATCTAGTACATTTTTTTTCTGCTATCCCATGGATTCTGCACACGAGGAAACGCGCAGAACTCACACCACCAAGTAGCAGAGGTACAGCCTTGAGAATGAGGCAATTACACAAGCAGTGAGTGAAGCGCAGGTGCATTACTGCGGTGCCCGACTCAGTGCGTATCTCTTTTCTCGCCACAATCATGCTCATCTTCTCGATGCATCGACGGCCGACCAAACTCAAGGAGAAGTCGTAGAGACGACGACAATTTCAGTTTTTTTTTTTTCGAGTTTCACCTCAGGTGGCCTCAGAGAGAGGAAGAGTCAAAGTAACAAAAACAAATGGATCTATGGGGTGGGGGCGAAGGTGCGTTTGCTCAGCACCTTCAACTGGCCAACACAAAGGAGAGTCTTAAGCGCTCGGGGTGGCCTTGCTCTTCTTGCCGCCCTTCTTCTTCGCCAGCGCCTTGTTGATGCTCGGCACAACACCGCCGCGCGACATCGTCACGTTCTTCAGCAGGGAGCCGATGTCGTCGTCGTGGCGCACCGCCATCGTCACCGTGCGCGGGCTCAGGCGGCGCGGCTTCTTCCCGCTCTGCGCGGCAGCCTTCACCGACAGCTCCAGCAGCTCCGCCGTCAGGTACTCCACCACGGCGGTCATGTACACCGCACCAGCGGCACCGATGCGGCGCGCGTACTGGCCGCGGCGCAGCATGGAGCCGACGCGGCCGACCGGGAAGATCAGACCGGCCTTGGCGGACTTGGAGCCGCTCTTGCGAGAGGCCTTCTTGGCGCTGCGGGGGGTAGCCATTGTGAGAGGGAAGGGGAAAGGAGGGCGTGTATGCGTTGCTTGGAGCGGAGAACTGCAAAGGGGAAAAGAAGTGTGTCCGCACAAACAGAGAGGAGGGAGAGAGAGAAAGAGTGCAAAGAATGACAGAAGCAGTGGAAGAGACGCAAGGAAACACATGGTTTGGGGAAACACCCAGTCTGCTCATTGCTCCGGTACGCACACAAACGCACCAGCAGCAGTCGTTTGCTGGGGGCAGCAACAACACAGACGTACTCAGCACAGCTGGACAAGCTGCCCGCACTGTGTTTGCGCACACAAAGGCAGCACACCTGCCACCACAGCAAAGGCGCACAGCACGCTAAAGCGCTCCAAACACGCAGACACGTCACGCGGCGCGCACGCCAACGCGTCAGCTACACACACACACTCTCGTACTTACCTGGTCAACTCTGTTTTGGTCCGAGCCTACCCTGACTCAAACCCATGTTATCGAGAAGAGAGCGAAAGAAAAAAAAAACAAAAGACGTGGTCTGAGAAAACAAAGTGTATCTATGAAAGCATTCGCCTGATCAGAGGCGCACGCTCGCGTAACGGAGGATGTGCAACCGTCAAGCAGGGGACTTAAGCGCTCGGCGTAGCCTTGCTCTTCTTGCCGCCCTTCTTCTTCGCCAGCGCCTTGTTGATGCTCGGCACAACACCGCCGCGCGACATCGTCACGTTCTTCAGCAGAGAGCCGATGTCGTCGTCGTGGCGCACCGCCATCGTCACCGTGCGCGGGCTCAGGCGGCGCGGCTTCTTCCCGCTCTGCGCGGCAGCCTTCACCGACAGCTCCAGCAGCTCCGCCGTCAGGTACTCCACCACGGCGGTCATGTACACCGCACCAGCGGCGCCGATGCGGCGCGCGTACTGGCCGCGGCGCAGCATGGAGCCGACACGGCCGACCGGGAAGATCAGACCGGCCTTGGCGGACTTGGAGCCGCTCTTGCGAGAGGCCTTCTTGGCGCTGCGGGGGGTGGCCATTGTGAGACGGAAGGGGGTTGTGTATGGGGGTAGAAGTGAGCTGTGAAAGGCGTGAAAGCGGCGAGGACGTGAGTCTGTTGAACAATAAAAGAGAGTAATGTTTACGGAACGAAGCACAAGGAGAGAGAGAGAGAGGAGGCAGTGAGGGAGCAGTAGTAGAGAAGAAGCTCAACCACAGACTGGTCACTAAAGCAATTGCTTACATCTGTGGCTCAGAAAAAAATATTTGACGCAAGACACACTTCTGCGGTTTCAAAAGGGGAACAACACATGAGCCGTGTCTGACTGATGTGAAGCCCAGTTCTTCTTCACTCTCGTTTCGACAAGGAGCTCGCCCC